>BPTQ01000004.1:173518658-173612799 GCA_019973895.1 Chrysanthemum seticuspe | reverse complement strand
AGTTATGCTACTAAGAGCGCAGTTGCATTATACATTAAAAGAATAAGAATACTTTAAACTTAAAAATGTTTGGAAGTTTAATTGTCATAAATTGGTGATAGAGGATGTCACACAATTTATGAATTATTATGTGGATTGGTGAATGCACACATACAAGGACTTCACTAATTGAATTCTTGAAATAAGTATTCTCAAAATTACGATAGATCAAGTTGGTTGATTTATGTCTAGTCAACAAGTATGATTGTCATTACTTGAGGCATAATTCATCAACTGGAATTTTCATGCATTGATCTATTTAGTATTTGGATAAGGGATGTTAAACAATTGTTATAATAAATCAAATACTTGGTATGTTTGATTTTATAATATATTGTATCCTATATTTGCATGTTTAATCCGTGAATAAATTTATTTATTCTAAGTCGTCCGTTGTCGATTAATGATATGGGAGTATCATTAAACTAAGACAAATCTGAGAGATATGGTAGAATATACTTGAAAGTAT
Source organism: Chrysanthemum seticuspe (assembly GCA_019973895.1). Classification (NCBI taxonomy): domain Eukaryota; kingdom Viridiplantae; phylum Streptophyta; class Magnoliopsida; order Asterales; family Asteraceae; genus Chrysanthemum; species Chrysanthemum seticuspe. The sequence goes on along the minus strand of BPTQ01000004.1, from coordinate 173,612,291 downwards.
ATTGATGAGAATGCATACCAATTTCAGATGATATTCAATGAATTGAATATAGGACTTATCCCAACTATATGATTTTACTTTATGGATATTGTTATTAAGTAAATCATGAATAGTTATCGTCAGACTTGAGATACCAGATAAGTGTCATGAATGTAGTGCACTTCTGTGGAACAACTTAACGCTATACGTAACTGGTAGTCATAAGGGTTGTTTCCTGAAGTGTTGCAAAGTTCATGGGTTATTCTCGTAGTCAAGATATAATTTGTTCCTTCAAATTTCTTTTGGAGTTTAATACTGCTGGGCCCCTCGTAGGGTTGACAAGATGTTTGCGTGGCCACGCCCAAAGTTCTCCCCTGAATATGTTCAGAAGATTTGGTAATCTTGCTCCATCTCTTATAACGAGAAACAGAATAGTTGGATAAAGAATGACTTAATTCCATATCTTTATTTAACATGGTATTAGAAACAAAAGGTTAATAATAATGAGAAATCATTAAAAGGTTTTCCAGGAGCCTTGCTCGAGTTGTACTAGAGGCATCGAAGTGTTGCTAGACGCTAACCGATGTGATCACTCTATTAAGATATGTCCAAGTGGGAGCTGTTGGTTTTATGGACAATAAATTAATAGACGTGTGTTAGGATCGAACTCGAGACTACGGGATTGCACACTTTACGTATGAGAATTTAAAGTTAAATAATTAAATATAAACGTTGTATTTATTTATTTATTAAACGAAATAACTAACGAACGTTAAGTAATTAATGTAATGGACTAACGGGCGTTAAAGGTATTTGGAAAAGGACTAGAATGCAAAGTTTGGAAGTTTCCGGAATCCCTTGGGGATACCCTCATCCGATCGGCCAAAGGAGAAAAGGAAACAAACCCAACTTGTTCACCAAGTTTGCTTGGGTATATATACAAGGCTAGGGGTCTTGTTTTTGCATCTCTTGTATACATTAGCTAAACCCTAAAACAGTTTTTGTGTGTGTTTTTAAGCTACAAACCGATCGACCAAATCCTCTAGGGGATCGATCATCTCTTTTCCACAAACCAAGTTATTTGGTTTAATAAAATTAGCATTACTTTAATTCGATTTAGTACGTGTGTACAAGAACGTAGTAATAACATACTTTTGTTATTATTCTTGGATTGAATTACAAAACGGTAAGGGGTAATTCATATAATCCTAATTAAACCCTAATTAGGGTTCATCCAATTGCTAGTTTGTGGAATTGATTCTTGTTCGGCTAGAATCAAGAAGAGGTACGCATATTCTTTTATGTTAATTAATTGTTCATTAATAAATCCTATACGCTTCCGCTTGAATACTTTGATGTTTTGTAGTTATTTATTGATTGTCATGTTATCTAATTCCAACAGACCCATCCCCATGTTCAAACATCCAGAGGACTGCTGTTTTGATCCAAACAAGATGAACCATAAACAAAACATGTATATGGAGAACTTCTACAAACTACTTGCAGAGAGTTCCATGGAGAAGAAAGAGGAGGATCATATGAACACCACATCAAAACAAGATGAATCCATCTATGTCAAAGGTGTAAACTATCCTGTTAATATTTCCTCTTTCAAAGATTTTGTTTCATTTCTTGACTTAATTCAAGTTTACAATATAATTAGCCAAGAGTGGGACAAATTTAGAGAAGCCTTTAATAAAGCATACATCTGGTTTTTTACAGTCTATTTAAATAGGGATATACCAGGCCCTATTCCACCAAAAATAGAAGATAAAGAGATCCACTTGATGGACCTTTATAAGATTGTGGACACACTTGGGGGATACCTCAGTGTGGTATTCACACAAGAATTTGACTTTATTGCAGAGATATTTGGCCTCGAAAAGAAAAATGGCCATGAGATTAAAAACTGTTACAACCACTATTTAGATGTGTTTAAGTCTTTTTATAGCACTGCAAGGGCCTCAAGGACTGAAACAGAAGGACTTGTTTCAGGGAGCATAAGGAAATGCATTGGAGAGATTCCAAAAGGAGAGCCTAAGAATATGCAGGAAAACACAAGGTTGGAACATTTCGGTGTGATGCTGGAAGATCTCAACTGCAATGAAGGATCGAGCAACAGATTGGATGAGAAGGAAGGGACACGAAGCTCCAAAACTTATGGAGATTATGATAGTGATGATTTCACAATCATCATCTGATCAAACCAGAGAAGAAGGCAAGAAGATCCAACATTTTGTCCTTAGGGAGGAATGTTGGATATTACTTAAGTCCAAATACTGGATTTATACTTTCATGTTTATGTAAAGACAATGTCACTACACCAAAATATGGTTTTGGGACAAGCAAATTATTTGGGTCGACATTGTCATCCCAAATTGCAAGTAGGACCCACACGTTTTCAACAAAAGTAGTAGTCAACCAAAATGTTTTGGCACGACGCAAAAAGGCACGACAATGTCATGCCTTTTTGTTATTATTGTTTTTTTATAATCTAAAATCTTTTTAATAAACCAGCAAAGTAAAAAAAATACATCCCGCCTTTTTTTTAATCCCGCCAAACACTTTGGGACGACAATGTCGTCCCAAACTGTAAATCTATTTTTTTTCTTTTAAACCAGTTTTTAATTAAATTATTTAATTTTAAAAAATTATTTTTATTTAATTTAAATATTTATATTTAATTTAAATACTTTTATTTAATATAGAATTAAAATTAAATAGTTTATATTTATAATTAAATACTTTAATTTAAAATTAAATACATTTATAGAATTAAAAAAAATATTTACCACCAATAGTTTCCCGCCATTATTTTTACCGCCAATAGTTTTCCGCCATTATTTTTCCTGCAAAGTTTTCCTTATATATCCCGAAAAAACATAAATAACCCAGTCGTCAATTCCCACAAAACACACATAACAATAAAATGGCTGATTACACGCCAAAAAAAGAGTGGTCACTGGTTTTATCGTCGATATCTTTACTCGAGTTCTTGATACGTATGGGTCAGAAATTTATGATGAATATGGTTCTTACAAGAACATAGACCCGTTGATGAGAGACCGCATTCTGGAATGGTTAAGGAAAGAGCCATTCTACAGGGTGTATTTGGACTGTGAAGCTAATAGTGTTGGAGGAGAAAACACGCTGGAAGCTGAAGCAATGTTTGAGCAGTTCGTCAAGCAAAGGAAGGAAAAAGATAAAGCTGAAAAAAGCCCGTTCGATTACACATTTGATGATGCGGGAAATAGGGTAACAAATCTTGAAGCATTATTTGAACAGTTCGTCAAGCAAAGGAATGGAAAAGATGGTGCAGGTTCTAGCAGAGCGGGAAGTAGCAGGGAAAAAAATTGAATGGGCGATGTTTGTTATGGTCTATGTCGTGTGTATCATATCGTTTGAGTTGTTTCGTTTGCTTGCCGAGTTGTTTCGTTTGATCTGTTTCGTTTTGTTGTCAAGTTGTTTCTTTATTCATGTGTAATTTAGTATTGGAAAAGGGGTGTTTGGAAACCATAATCTTGTTAACTAAAAAATTGAATGGGCGATGTTTGTTATGGTCTACAAGAACAACAACAACATCAACAACAACAACTACAAGAACAACAACTACATCAACAACAACAACTACATTAATAACAACAACAACTACTACTACATACGAAGATTTTCCATGTCACCTAACAGCTCACGAAGTAATGCATCCGACTGACATGCGTGGTCGTTAGGAATCCTTGCCATTTCAAGTCTTGCCTCCAGCAACCTTACTCTTGTCTCTAGCACATGTTTTTGTGATTCCAGCAAGTTTATCCTAAGATCTTTTTCATGGCAGCTCGAGCACTCTGTTGGTGCAGATCCAGAACCTTGAGAAGAGATTGTTCTTAAGTACTCGTCAAATGCATCTTTCCACATAAAATATCCGCACCCATTATCTTTTCCGGGCTTTTACATAATAAGAAAATTATAAGAGATTACAACCCAATTATTTGTATATTTACATAAATAAGAAATGTATGATTGTTCACCTTTGACAGAGGACATGAATAATATTGTCGTCCAGATGAATATTCTCTATGTGATGTTCTTAATTTTATATTTCCTGCTCCACAAGAACACATAAAAGGATTAAATGGCTCCATCTCAAGTTTTGAAAATTGTGTGAAGATAAGAGGTTGTGAGGTTGAGTGGTTTTGATGATAAGAGGTTGTGACTTCTATATAATGTGTTTGTCATGTTTTTTGGTGGGAATTCTTGGCGCCATTTTTTTGGTGGGAATTCTTGGCGCCATTTTTGGTGGGAACTGCAACAATTTGGACACATGCAATAATAATAATAATAATAATAATAATAATAATAATAATAATAATAATAATAATAATAATAATAATAATAATAATGTATTGATGTATAACATAGCACATGTACTTGGTCGTTTAACATGATCCTTTTACCATAGCACCTATACTTGGTTGTTTAACATGATACGTATACCATACACCTATACTTGGTCGTTTAACATGATACGTATACCATAGCACCTATACTTGGTCGTTTAACATGATACGTATACCATAGCACCTATACTTGGTCGTTTAACATGAAAAGTATACCATAGCACCTATACTTGGTCGTTTCACATGATACGTATACCATAGCACCTATACTTGGTTGTTTAACATGATACGTAACCTATACTTGGTCGTTTAACATGATACGTATACCATAGCACCTATACTTGGTTGTTTAACATGATACGTATACCATAGCACCTATACTTGGTCGTTTAACATGATACGTATACCATAGCACCTATACTTGGTCGTTTAACATGATACGTATACCATAGCACATATACTTGGTCATTTAACATGATACGTATACCATAGCACCTATACTTGGTCATTTAACATGATACGTATACCATAGCACCTATAGTTGGTCGTTTAACATGATACGTATATCATAGCACGTATACTTGGTCATTTAACATGATACGTATACCATAGCACCTATACTTGGTAATTTAACATGATACGTATACCATAACACCTATACTTGGTCATTTAACATGATACGTATACCATAGCACCTATACTTGGTCGTTTAACATGATACGTATACCATAGCCCCTATACTTGGTCGTTTAACATGATACGTATACCATAGCACCTATACTTGGTCATTTAACATGATACGTATACCATAGCACCTATAGTTGGTCGTTTATATGATACGTATACCATAGCACGTATACTTGGTCATTTAACATGATACGTATACTATAGCACCTATACTTGGTCATTTAACATGATACGTATACCATAGCACCTATACTTGGTCATTTAACATGATACGTATACCATAGCACCTATACTTGGTCGTTTAACATGATACGTATACCATAGCACCAATACTTGCTCGTTTAAAATAATACGTATACCATAGCACATATGCTTGGTAATTTAACATGATACGTATACCATAGCACCTATACATGGTCATTTAACATGATACGTATCCCATAGCACCTATAGTTGGTCGTTTAACATGATACGTATACCATAGCACGTATACTTGGTCATTTAACATGATACATATACCATAGCACCTATACTTGGTCATTTAACATGATACGTATACCATAGCACCTATACTTGGTCATTTAACATGATACGTATACCATAGCACCTATACTTGGTCATTTAACATGATACGTATACCATAGCGCCTATAGTTGGTCGTTTAACATGATACGTATACCATAGCACCTATACTTGGTCATTCAACATGATACGTATACCATAGCACGTATACTTGGTCATTTAACATGATACGTATACCATAGCACCTATACTTGGTCGTTTAACATGATACGTATACCATAGCACCTATACTTGGTCGTTTAACATGATACGTATACCATAGCACCTATAGTTGGTCGTTTAACATGATACGTATATCATAGCACGTATACTTGGTCATTTAACATGATACGTATACCATAGCACCTATACTTGGTAATTTAACATGATACGTATACCATAACACCTATACTTGGTCATTTAACATGATACGTATACCATAACACCTATACTTGGTCGTTTAACATGATACGTATACCATAGCACCTATACTTGGTCGTTTAACATGATACGTATACCATAACACATATACTTGGTCATTTAACATGATACGTATACCATAGCACCTATACTTGGTCGTTTAACATGATACGTATACCATAGCACCTATAGTTGGTCGTTTAACATGATACGTATACCATAGCACGTATACTTGGTCATTTAACATGATACTTATACTATAGCACCTATACTTGGTCATTTAACATGATACGTATACCATAGCACCTATACTTGGTCGTTTAACATGATACGTATACCATAGCACCTATACTTGCTCGTTTAACATGATACGTATACCATAGCACATATACTTGGTCATTTAACATGATACGTATACCATAGCACCTATACTTGGTCATTTAACATATAACATGATACGTATACCATAGCACGTATACTTGGTCATTTAACATGATACATATACCATAGCACCTATACTTGGTCATTTAACATGATACGTATACCATAGCACCTATACTTGGTCATTTAACATGATACGTATACCATAGCACCTATAGTTGGTCGTTTAACATGATACGTATACCATAGCACGTATACTTGGTCATTCAACATGATATGTATACCATAGCACGTATACTTGGTCATTTAACATGATACGTATACCATAGCACCTATACTTGGTCATTTAACATGATACGTATACCATAGCACCTATACTTGGTCGTTTAACATGATACGTATACCATAGCACCTATACTTGGTCGTTTAACATGATACGTGTACCATAGCACATATACTTGGTCATTTAACATGATACGTATACCATAGCACGTATACTTGGTCATTTATTATGATACGTATCCCATAGCACCTATAGTTGGTCGTTTAACATGATACGTATACCATAGCACGTATACTTGGTCATTTAACATGATACATATACCATAGCACCTATACTTGGTCATTTAACATGATACGTATACCATAGCACCTATACTTGGTCGTTTAATATGATACGTATACCATAGCACATATAGTTGGTCGTTTAACATGATTCGTATACCATAGCACTTATACTTGGTCGTTTAACATGATACGTATACCATAGCACCTATACTTGGTCATTTAACATGATACAGATACCATAGCACCTATACTTGGTCGTTTAACATGATACGTATACCATAGCACCTATAGTTGGTCGTTTAACCTGATGCGTATACCATAGCACCTATACTTGTTCATTTAACATGATACGTATACCATAGCACCTATAGTTGGTCATTTAATTAAAAAATTTATAACTAATGTAAATAATTTTTAATTTATTTAAATATTTTATAACTAATTTAAATCATTTATAATTTATTTAAAAAAGTTATAACTAATTTAAATAATTTATAACTAAGTTAAATAAATTTTATTTTATTTAGTATTAATTAAATAATTAAAAAAATTTATAGCTAATGTAATTAATTTTTAATTTATTTAGTATTATTTAAATAATTTTAAACACATTCTAAGATAGATAAGATAAAGGAAAAAAAAATCAAAAAGGCACGACAATTGTGACACCAAATTTTCACCAAAAGTTAAACCACCCGCCATTTTTTAGCACCAAAAAAATAAAAAACAAAAAGGCACGACAATGTCGTGCCAATTTGTTAATGTTGAATTTTTCCCAAAAGGTACGACAATGTCGTGCCAAATTTTCAAGGGAATGTCGTCCCAAACTGGGACCTCAATAATTGAGATAGATCTGATTTCATTCCCTTTTTTTCTGAGTATCTCGTTTTCTTCTTCTTTGCACCACCAAAACCGCCATTTTACACCCGAATTGACACCCATCGACACCACCACAACCATTGACACCACCACAAGTGCGACTGCTTCCACCTGCATTTTACACACGCACCACTGTGCACAATTTCTTTAATTTTTTGTAATCCGAATTTTTTAAAGGTATGTATTTTTTTTATTTTGATTTTGTTTTAATAATTTAGTAACGTTTAATGATGAATTTGAAGGTATGTAATTCGTTAGTTTCGTTGTTTTTAGATAAAGGCACCACCACCGCGGCAGCGGCAACAGTACACCGCCAGCAGCAGCTCTGGCAGCGGCGGGGGGAGACTCGTGAACCACCATCGGGTCAGCTTCTATAGCCCGGGACAGGTTAGGTTTTTTTTTTTTTTTTTTTTTTTTGTTAATTTGTTTTGGGACGACAATGTCGTCGTCAAAAGTTTTTATTAATTAATTTGGTTATATAATTTAGGTTGTTTTTTTGTATGTGTTTGTGTTTGGGACAGCCGGGACAGTTGGGGTCAACCAGGACAGTTGGGGTGAGCCGGGATAGTCGGGGTCAGCCAGGTCAAGCGACAACCTCTTTTTCTCTCTTTCTTTTCTTCTCTTCCTGTATTTCAGCCGCGAAATAGGTATATATATATATATATATATATATATATACTTTTATTACTTTGTCGATAATGTATATACTTTTATATACTATGTTATAAATTGTTAGTTATAAACTTATAATACTTAAAGTGACCGTGTTAAAATGAAAATGATATGTGATATCGGAAAAAAATGACATGTGAGATGTTATTAATTGTTAGTTATAATACTTAAAGTGGCCGTGTTAAAATGAAAATGATATGTGATATCGGAAAAAAATGACATGTGATATGTTATTAATTGTTAGTTATAATACTAAAAGTGACCGTGTTAAAATGAAAATGATACTTTAGTTAGTAATATTGTGATTGTTAAACTTGTGTTACTGTTTTTAGGATTTTAGTGATTAATTTTGGAAATTCTCCGTCCGAAGTTAATCATCCTATAGAAAACCCGTCCGAAATTAATTTATTAGAAATTAATTTCGAAAAGTCCCCTGTTTGGGACTGCTTTTTGAATGTTTTGTCTCATTTAGGATATGATGATGTTGACGTGTCTGATGATGATGAAGTGAACCCCACTATTGTTGTTGAAAAAGTTTTATCTAGTGATGATTCTGATTATGACAATTAATTGTTCTTGAATTGAAACTTGATTATGACAGTTATTTTTTTATCTTGAAAGATAAAATTACACGACACATAATCTTCTTAATACACTATTAAATATCATGATGAGGCTAGATATGAAATGTTAACCTTAAGATGATGGAATTTTCATTCATAGATCTGCAAGGATATCTTAGATATTTGATTTATATGCTGAGAAGAACATGAGTTACAGAATTATAGTAAACCTGATAATCATTATGATGGATTACCAAATATTGAATTGGGTAAATTACTCATACTATGAATTTTAAAGATGTTGTCCATAAAGATAATCAATTTTGGAAATTTGGTTTTTCTTAATAGTTAGACTAGAGAATGAAGATAAGTTTCTTCAAAGATATGAAAAACTCTAGTGGTTTAAATCTCTGTGTAGAAATCATATGGATAAAGTTTTACACATATTTAATGCATGTTTTATGACAAGATTATTAATCATACTTAAGCAATTAATTGTGATTGAATATTCTTTCCTAGACACATTAAATATATAAAGATGATGATTGTCATACTTGTTTTCATTAATATGAAATATGACAATGGAATATCAAAACTCTTTCTTGAGAAATTACTTGAGTGAGGACGGTAAGTAATCGAAAGGTTTTTTGAATTCATATAATCTTTGGAAGTGTACGAAATGCAATAATTCATGAATGGATAAGTGCATGCATCTATGAAATTATTCTTATGTTTTATTATTAAATCCTAGTTTTGATTTATAATTGAAATAAGATAAATTTTAAGTATTCCTGAAAGCTAGTGGGAGTATTATGTTAAGGTTTTAAATCTTATATGTTGTATAACATATAGGAAGTAACATTCCTTGTAAGCTAAATGTCGAGTCTTAAATTGGAATGAAACTTCACTTGTAAGATTTAAGAATTAAAACATACAACCTTGGAATATATGTTTATTATTAATAAACATGTGAAGTAAAATAAATGATTCTAATAAAACATGATATATCATTTGGGAAATAGATAAATATCTTTTGACAAGATAGAACATGAATGAAATATAAGTTTGACCTGTAGATTCATCATTTACATCATGTCGTGTATTAAAATTGTTGTATCATTATTGAATAAGAAGTGATTGACAACATTGATATCTAACTAAAAGTTATTAGATAACTTGTGTAATGAATATTCTAATAGAATTACATCCTCAGCCTGGAATTGCTCCTAGATTCTATGGATGAACAATATGTCAATTGTTGTGCAAATTGTCATCAGCTACAAACTTGAAAGTTTGGAAGACATCAAACATTACACAATAAGATATTAAAGTTTACGGAGTTTTAATGAGCATATTGTTGTTTGTATACAATGATGCTGGTTTAATTGATATGACACTCAATACTAGTCATGGTGGGATTTCATCCTTGTTAATAGCCATGTGAACTAGTTGTGCTACTAAGAGCGCAGTTGCATTATACATTAAAAGAATAAGAATACTTTAAACTTTAAATTGTTTGAAAGTTTAAATTGTCATAGAATTGGTGATAGAGGATATCACACACTTTATGAATTATTATGTGGATTGGTAAATGCACACATACAAGAACTTCACTAATTGAATTCTTGAAATAAGTATTCTCAAAATTACGATAGATCAAGTTGGTTGATTTATGCCTTGTCAACAAGTATGATTGTCATTACTTGATGCATAATTCATCAACTGGAATTTTCATGCATTGATCTATTTAGTATTTGGATAAATGATGTTAAACAATTATTATAATAAATCAAATCATTGGTATGTTTGATTTTATAATATATTGTATCATATATTTGCATGTTTAATCCGTGAATAAATTTATTTATTCTAAATCGTTCGTTGTCAATTAATGATATGGGAGTATCGTTAAATTAAGACAAATCTGAGTGATTCGGTAGAATATACTTAAAAGTATATTGATGAGAAAGCATATCAATTTCAGATGATATTCAATGAATTGAATATAGGACTTATCCCAACTACATAATTACTTTATGGATATTGTTGTTAAGTAAATTATGAATAGTTATCCTCAAACTTGAGATACCAGATAAGTGTCATAAATGTAGTGCATTTCTGTGGAGCAACTTAACGCTATACGTAACTAGTAGTCATAAGGGTTGTTTTCAGAAGTGTTGCAAAGTTTGTGGGTTAGTCTTGTAGTCAAGATAGAATTTGTTCCTTCAAATTTATTTGGAGTTTAATATTGCTGGTCCCCTCGTAGGGTTGACAAGATGTTTGCGTGGCCACGCTCAAAGATCTCCCCTTAATATGTTCAGAAGTTTTGGTAATCTTGGTCAATCACTTAAAACGAGAAACAGAATGGTTGAATAAAAAATGACTTAATTCCATATCTTTATTTTACATGGTATTAGAAACAAAAGGATAATAATAATGAGAAATAATTAAAAGGTTTTCCAGGAGCCTTGCTCGAGTTGTACTAGAGGCATCAAAGTGTTGCTAGACGCTAACCGATGTGATCACTCTATTAAGATATATTCAAGTGGGAGCTATTAGTTTTATGGATATAAATTAATAGTCGTGAGTTATGATCGAACTCGAGACCACGGGATTGCACGTTTTACGTATGAGAATTAAAGTTAATAATTAAATATAAAATGTTATATTTATTTATTAATTACACGAAATATATAACGAGCGTTAAGTTAATTAAGTGTAATGGACTAATGATCGTTAAATGTTAAAGGAATGAATAAATATGAAATTAGATGTCAAGTAGGTTCTAGAAACCTTGTGGGTTTCCTAAACCGATCGGATGGGGGTTTCCTAAACCCAAATCAACCCTAACTTGGACACTAAGTTTCTTTGGGTATACATACAAGACCTAGGGTCTTTGTAAATCATCTCTTGTACTCCTAAACCTAAAACCTAAAATTGTTTGTGTGTGTTTTTGGTTCCAAACGATCGTCCCCTTCTCCAAGGGATCGATTACTTTGTTTTTCCTTAACAAAACGTTTTGTATTAATTAAACTAGCATTTAATTTAATTCGTTAATAGTACGTGTGTACAAGAACGTGGTACAATCATCACACTATTGATTGTATCTTTGATTGAATTACAAAAACGGTAAGGGGTAATTCTTATAATCTTATAAACCCTAATTAGGGTTCATCACTTGCTAGTTTTGTGGAATTGATTCTTGTTCGGCTAGAATAAAAAAGGTACGCATACTTTATGTTTATGTTAGTTAATTATTCATTATTCGTTCCTATACGCTTCCGCATGTTCTTTGATGTTTTATGTGTTTTATATATGATAGTCATGTTATATAATTCAATAGTTACAAGACCTAAACCATAAGTAAATTAACATGCAAAAACATATGTAGTTGCTATAAAATAATTTACTTATTTTGGACAACTTAATTGCTAACCCACAACAATATGATTGAACTTGAGAGTTGAGAGACCGTTGTTGCAAAGCTCACTCAGGCTTATTGGTACGAGTAGTAGCTCTTTTTGATCATGTAGTTAGCAAATTCAGAAGCATATAAAGTTCCTTTGTATGCCTTATACTCATTCCACCACTTCATTAAACTACTTCCGTCCAAGAAAATTTCTGGTGACACCGAGAAATTGTTGATTGAAAGCATCAGATAGGCCTCAAACTGCTCCAATCCCTTCTCAACGTCGCCTTTGTTGAAGCTTAATCCTCCATTCCTCAACTTATGTAAGGAAATCAAAGCCTCCTCCACATGTGCCCAGAAGCATGAATCCTCGGTAAGACTAGCAGCTTTATTCTTCTTTCCTTCACTTTGTTTCGACTCCTTTTCTTCAGTTGACCACTTCTCCAACAACTTGTAGTGGTCATGTCTTTTCTCTATATAGTTCGTTTCACCCTTTTTGTAGTGTTCAGCTATGTATAGTGGCTCGACAATCCTTCTGTAGTTAGTTCCACCATAGAGCCAACGCTTACGCAATTTGGAACCTTCTTTTTGTGGCATTAGATCCTTCTCTTCAACAGTCTTCTTCCAATATTGGTGCAGGATACGCTGATGCTTCACAATTTGGTGTTGACTCTCGATTTCTTCTTTGGTTTGTGCATTCTTGTAGCAATCATAGTAACCCCCTTTTGATTTCCTTTTCTTCATGTACCATTCCATGAATGTCAAACTTATCTTCATGTCATTTAGCTTTTTTGTAGGCTCGTACTTATTTTTTTTGCTTGTAATCATCCTTGTTTGTTTCTCTTCCATTTTCCCAATTAGATTGTTTGAAATCTTTCCCAAAACATCGATTTTCATAAACTGTAATGTGATTCCTGCCTTTAAAGAATTCAAGTTTACTTCACCCAATTGAGAAACCCCCCGATACAACACATTCCTTCTCATTGTTTTTAAACAATTCCCATAATCGTACAGTTCCATGTTTCCATCATTTGATGACACCATGGCCTTTAGAACTGCCAGGACTGAGTCTTGATCTTCAAAAGCTGTGTGCCCACCTGATTCAGTGCAAAAAAGGGAAGTACCAAGAGGCTTGTATTGACTCTCTGATGAGAAATAACAAGCAACACGATCCTTTTTCGCGACCACATTTAGAAAACTGGATTTCCATTGTGAGCGTTCTGAAATGGCGCGTTGTAGTGCCTGATCACCAATAAGGGGGGAACCGAAAGTTATGCATATTGGCCTTTTAGTCTTCTTACCATCCGATTCTTCCTCATCAACAGCTTTATGTAGCCGTAGCGTCGAAAGAATGGCGAGGTATCCTCCCAGACCACATCCAGTGATGACCAAAGGTGTATTTGTATGCTGAAAAACAAATATTCAATTAATCAAGAAAGTTTAATGTGGCTTATCAACCGATGGTTATGTATTGGAAACTCATGTTTTTGTGTGAGTTACTTGAAAAGAGATAAAGTATTGATACCAATATCAAGGGAGTCTTTAGGAAAGCATATAGTACATGCTTAATAGCTTATTCTACATTTATAAAGCTAATAGTGCTTGGGTAATCAAGCTTATTTTAACAAAACTTATACCCTTTTTTTGGGTGAAAATATAGCATAACCCTTCACATTGGAGACTTTTTAACGACATCATAAACTTAATATAAATATTAAAAGCATTCACAATGACGGAGCTTTAAAAGTTTTATAAATTTGTCATGTCATGATATATTATCATATTATAAACCTTTTATTTTCTTAAACCTATTTACACCATATATAAATGTCTTAAAGGTTTATAATATGCTTTACATAATTTAACAGTAAAAAGTGACGAACCACTCCGTAATCCAAAATCTCTTCAAGTCACCTAAGCATAAAACATGTATCCACTATTGTTCAAAATTTGGACCTCTTTATCATTTATAAAGCTTTTTATAAACTATTATTCTGGATGCCTTAAGTTTACCATAATCTATTTATTAGAGAATTAATGAAATTTAGTTAACGTGGAATATCATTTTAAGAAAATAATATCTGGTTCACAACTTCAGAAAGTAAAGTCTGTAAAAAACATAATTGATAAAAAGATACAAAACAACAAATTTAAACGTGCGATAATGAGTTCTAGAGAACAGGAATAAAAATGAGTGGGTGAGATAAAGAGATAGAGAAAATAAAAAGAAATAAAAAAATCATAGTTTTAGCAACTAAAAACCGCCCCTCTTCCTCCTACTTTTAGCAATATTGTTAACTTTGGTCTAGTTTAAGAATTTTTTCATAGATTTTACCCTTAATTGCTACAAAGTAGAACTCACATTCTTTTCGAGCTCTTTTAGGACTTCTGAGAGATTCTCGAACAGCTCAACAGCAGCTTTGTTGATGGAGATCTTTGGGTTAACTTTGGTCGATATGAAGTCAACGACTTCTGATGAAACCAACTCGAACTCTCCTTTAAGAAATCGAGTCGTATAATCAGTTGGACAGCTAAAAGCCAAAACTTTGAGCCCAGAAAGACTAGTGTGAAGTTTATAAGTCAAACTTGTGTTCGGAATTATTGCTCGAAAAGCTTCTAAAATGATATCTAAGTTGCCCAGGTACTTGGCCAGTTCGAGTTCACTGCAATACCTGCAATATTATTATTGTGTCAAAATACGAAAAAACAATAAAAACATGAAACCTGTTTACAAGAATGTGTTTTTTTTTTTTACAATACGTTGATGAAATGAGGTTTAAGATAGATGTAAATGTTGCTAGCTTACATAATGTTGTGGCTCGTTCTTCTTTGATTTGTTTCTAGGTACTTTTAGTGTGGGTGTTTTTCTTGTGGATCTTGAATTAATCGGAGCTTTGTATTTTATAACAATCAGGAGTTTGTTTTATGTTGAATGAAATTTCAATGAAGCTACCATTTGTGGTTGACTTGAAAAGTCTTTGTATACAATTGGTGATTTGCCGAGTTCCGTATTATTTTGTTTTGTTTTATTACAACTTGAATATCATACGATAAATATTAAATAGCATCGGGTATAGTAACGCTGGTGCAGCGCGTTATGCTGATGTAGCGTCGGTGTTGCTAGTGTTACCTGGCGAACCATGGTTTCCAACAACATTGAGTGGGACGTTACTCTACCAATATCCGTTGATATATATATATATATATATATATATATATATATATATATATATATATATATATATATATAATCTAGATCAAACTTAAAGTTGTTAAAATGAGATCCAACTAAAATTTGGCAAGCGACACTCTTCTTACAACAAAAATAAATTTTTTATTAACTACAACTAAAATTGTTAAAGTTTCGATAGATTTCTTTTTAAAATTTACGAAATCTAGGTGATACACTTTGATTAGAAGTGTAATGTGTATCAGTTTTTTTGTATGTGTACCAGGTTTTGGAATATTTATTAGTGTAATGTGTATCAGGTGTATCACTAATCCAAACTCATGTATCATTTGGTTATTAGTTGCTAAAATGTTAGTTTGTATTAAAATATTATTTTTATGTGTATTATTGCTAAAATTGTTATTTATAAATGTTTTAGTGGTTTTTTAGACTTGATCTTATTTTTACAACTTTAAGTTTGATCTCACGTTAACTCTCCCATATATATATATATATATATATACTAGTTTCAAAGCCCGCCCAATGGGCGGGCATGACTTATAATTATTTGTTTGTTGTTTTTTTGTTAACTGAAATACATTGTTTAGAATTGTCAAACAATATTATGAAACAATTGTTTATTTGGTTTTTAGTTGTTTGTTTTAGTTTTTTTTGTTTAGAATTATAAATAATTGTATGGTTTGCGTGGATGTAAATTATAAAAACATACAAACTATAAGTAACTAAAGTTTAGTGTAATACATATAAAAGATAATTAAACAATTAAATAATATAAGTATACCGGCTTTTGTAGAAACAAACCAATCTGGGACAATGTTTGGCCTTAACTTTTATTAATCGTCATAGCTAAATAAAAAAATGGTTTACATGCAAAAATTTAACAACCTGATGTCTATGGATACAAAGGATACAAAGGATACAAATTCACTTACGCACTGCTATGACGATTAATAAATGGGTCGGTGTGGACACTGGTACGCCGTTCATCCTCCTCACTTCCTTCCAGGTACTGTGAGTTGGACGTCTCATCATGCTCAACCTTTTTCCCAATTCTGTTAAACACAGGGGGTCGGCGGTTGTATCGGTCGCGCTTCTCCTTCTGACGGCGCGGTGGGGAGGTTTCGTACTTCGAGTCAAAACTGATTCGGGCTTTTAGGCTTCGACTCGACCTCTTTCTAGCTTCCTCTTCCATGAGGGCGTCCAAGGTTTCATAATTTTGGGATACGAAATCCCTTGGTGTTACTTCCGGTGCGACCCCTTCTAAAGCAAGGGTGTTCGCTTCTACCGCTATGCCCTTGTTTCTATCCGGTGCATCTGGTGCCTTTGTCAGGTCAGTCTCTAGCACCGATTGAAGGGGAGTGGTAAGAACAGTGCGCAGTGGATCCACTGCGTTAGTGGTGGTTGTGGTGGTCTGGGTTGTCCCCGAGCGCGGTTCCACCAGAGGGAAGACCACGTCCTGGCTTGATCCCTTGTTTTTAGCAGTACTGGTTGTCCCAGGAGTCTGCTTGGAAGCTGAACCGATGTGCGGCTTCTTTCCGGTAAGGTCTATTTGCGATCGCTGATTTCCATGCTTCGTCATTCTAGTCTTAGTTCTTAGTGAATGGTCCCACGGATGGCGCCACTTGTTGATACAAAAGTTGGGCGTTCCTTGTTTGGAGCTCCGGTTCTCGTATCAATTAATGATTGTTGCTTGAGACCTGCGCACTAAAGACAGAAAACACCGTTAGGCTTACCGTGGGATTGTCTCCCACGATTATCCTCCGGCGTGAGAGTAAGTAATCGATTTAGGGTTAAAGGTGAGTTAGGGTTTTGAGATCGTACCTTTAACGAGGGATGTAATTCCCTTTATATACACACGGAATCCTTGTTGGTTCCGTGTTCCTCAACCTTCGGCGTATCCCGCCTAAGTCGGTTGGGGCATGATTATCTCCTTCATTGAGAGATATCCGATATCTATTCCGTAAATAGATTCGTATTTGGGCCTTCGTGGGCCTAAACGCTTATTAGCGTAGCCCAGTTCGTGCTGGGCTTATCAGTATTGGGCTTTGGGCGGGTTCGTGACCCGGATATAGACTATACGTCATCAATGATCATTTTATTCATATAAAAAATTAAATTTCTTTGTACACGACATTTGTTGCGAAGTTCGTGTATTAATCGTCTTTATCACAACAAAGAATCTTAAAACCTTTTTTCGTTTTAACTCTTGAAAGACCAACATGAAATTGTCCGGTCTTTGTACCCAACTTATTTGATGATTTATTAAACTATGCATTTAAATATGTCACCCATATGACAAATGTCTTACTCAATTCAAAGTGACCATTTAACACAATAATATCTATTCAAGAGAGATAGGAAACATCATTCATATATTGAAGCGTACATGTATTCATAAAGAATCAGGACAAGTTGATATTGCTAACCCTTGAATTAGACCCAGGTTATAACATTGACGATGGGCGGGCATGTGTTATAATTTTACTTGTGATGGTGTTAGTTAACGGAAAATTGTTACTCAAGTATATTGCTCTTTTTTTTTTTTTTTTTTTTTTTTTTTGTCTAATTGAATTTTTTGTTTTGATGGTGTTATTCAGCGGTTTTTTGGTTTTTAAAAACATGAGTTGTTTTTTTACTTTTTTTAAATGATTGACGTACATGAAAATTGTTTTAATGTTTTTGTTATTTTAAAGTTTTTTTGTTGTTGTTTTGTTCTTATTAATTTTTTTTATCATAGACAGTGAACTTCTCTCCAGCCCTAAGAATGCACGTAAATATATGATATAAAATTCATATCCAATGATTTTTCAATGGGGCGGCTAGCTTTAAAAATTTCATTATACGATAAAATTAATAGTAAAATAAATATGAACGTGTATCCACATTCATGAGACAAAAATGAATAAAATAAAGATACCATTATCAATAAAATAATAACGTTAAACAAAACCTAACGTTTAAAATAACCGAATTACATATAGTTTATAATCTATGAAGAAATTCTCTATGTACAAAGTTGGTTTTAGAGTTGTTGTAGTTGCCATCTTTGTCACAACACAACACTTTTAGACCTCTCTTGCTTTTTACTCTTGAGATGGCTACGTAAAGTTGTCCGTGGGAAAAAACTGACCGTTATCCTTTGGATGGTCCTCAACCACAACGTTATCCTTTCTTGCGTTTTAGGTAAATTGACCCATTCCGCCTATAGCTTAATGGGAACGAATTCTACCTCTATTTCGAAATATGTTGATTAAGGTTTTAATACCATACACTCTGTCGTTTTCTTTCTTCGTCTTTTTCTGGCCTTTATATCTTGTATTCCTTAAGCATGGAAAGAAGTCAGATCTGCGTATAATGGATGACTTTTGTTCAAGATAAAGACCATGTGAAAAGGCATTTCGTTCAAGATAAAGACCAACCTTAGACAAAGTTTGCCTTGACTTTTGTTTATGGTCATGGCAAAACAGGCGAAAATAACGAATTGTCTCATATTAAGTTAAAATGGCATCTTCGTGTTGGATGGACTTATAATCATATTAGGTATAGATCGAACCTCGCCTACTTTATGATGCTACACTTGACATGTAGATCATTATGGCGTAATAGATTGATCATCGTGACTTATCATAAGCCAGTAAAACACAGACTGGGTAGACCAATGAAAGATATTGATATATGTAAACTTGGTTGATATACGATTACGTATGAAGATTAAGAAATCAAAAGGGGAAAAACTTAATTAACTAAAGTTATATAACAAAACCATGTATTTGGACAACAATTAAAAGGACAATTATAAAACCAAAAGATGAGTACAATGTGATAAAAGTGTATAGAGTAAAGTCCAAAAAACATCCCTGTGGTTTGCCCCGTTGCGCTGTTTACATCCCTAAACTTTTTTTTGGAACAATTACATCCCTCCGTTAGTAAAGTTGGCACAAAATCATCCCTAAGGACGAACGCTGCAAAGAAATCCTCGTTAAGTCCCCCACGTGCTAGTCACGTGAGGGGTATTTTTGTCCATTTCTCACTCCCAGGGATGTATTTTAGACTTATTGCTTTGACTTTCTTTGAGTATATTACATGAATTCGTCCATGTGGATAGACCACATACAAACACAACCACTCACCACTTTTCTCTATCTCCCTCTATTAGCCGCCGGAATACATCACCACCGCCGCCTCAACGCCGACAACCACCACTCACCGCCCACTCCAAAAGACTCCCCACCTCACCCTCTTTCCGATCTACTACATCACGCGCCCCAAACCCCCCCCCCCCCCCACCCTCGTTTGGTTAGAAAACGTGGGAAACAAAAATGGGGTCGTTTGGTTTGAAATAAAAATAGGGTCGTTTGGTTAAAACCAGTCGAACGAAGAGCTTAAGCTCTCGGTGTGGATGTGATTGGTGGTTTTGAAATAAAAATGGGGATGTTGTTATTGTTGTTGTTGTTGTCGAAAGGGAAAGATCTTTGATTGGGTCGTTTGGTTTGGCGTTGATGACGGGAAAGGCTAGGCCGAGACCTTTTTGGAGGCGTTGATGACGGGAAAGGCTAAGCCAAGTTCTTGGTGTAAACCACTCCATGTATGAACAACCAAAATGATCTGAAATGAGAGTTCTGTAAAGAAGTGAGTGGCCTGATAAATGTGCAACCCATGGAGACCTAGTTTTATCACCAAGACTGCAGATGCTTGAATGGTTGTAGAGATCTGTACTTGTAAACTTTATTCAAGAGTTTTAATGTGTAGAGAAAATTTGTAATAGTCATTGGAATTTGGGTTGACCGAATATCATGAACTTGCCTAACTTTAGCTGATATAAAACCAAGTGAAAAAAGTGATATGCTAACTTTATCCAATAATAGTAATAAAGTAAAAAGTAAAGTCTAAAATACATCCCTGGGAGTGAGAAATGGACAAAAATACCCCTCACGTGACTAGCACGTGGGGGACTTAACGGGAACTTCTTTGCAGCGTTCGTCCTTAGGGATGATTTTGTGCCAATTTTACTAACGGAGGGATGTAATTGTTCCAAAAAAAAGTTTAGGGATGTAAACAGCGCAACGGGGCAAACCACAGGGATGTTTTTTGGACTTTACTCAAGTGTATATTACTGATCATAACAGTTATGGTCTAAGTCACACGCGCATCTACTGTCGTTTAATCATCGGATAGGCACAAACATAAACGCATATATCAATAAGATTATTAAGTACATACACGTTCTCAAGTTACATTATACAATTTCCAAAGAAATCAAGATTACTACATGACAAAAAGAAGTTACCTGGTTGAGCATATTATCAAAATATACGAAACAATACTAAAGCACATGATGAGCTTTCATCTTCCAAAATGTAGATTCGATGTATAAATTGTGTAGCAATTGAGTAGCCTCGTTCAGTTCCACATGATTAGTCCACTGGTTTCTCCTCAAAATGAGCGATGTCTATCATTTCCTTGACCGATAAACTTTCCGAGGACTTGTTGCCGGTATATTTTACCAACATGCTGCAGAAAGGAGATTTATAAAAGATTAGCCTCGTTCAGTTTCACATGATTAGTCCACTTAAGGGCATTTTAGGTATTTTATAGTTATTCAAAGACTCTTATTAACATTAGGTGCCAAATCAAGCATTGCATTCTTTATGGACACACAATAAAAAAAAAAGACCTTGGAATAACTAACAAAAACACTTAATATCATGATAAAAGCAATTTTGAATTATTGGCAATTGTTGATCACAAAAGGTCAAATGTTCACCTTTCTGTCTAGAAATTTGTACATTTGCCTTAAAATGTTAATGAGAATGAATCACCCAGACTTCTTCTTTAGCGACTTTTCCAAATCTAAATCTAAATGTTAAGAAAATCAATCACAATACAAATAAAGAATTTAGAGGGAACATTATACGTGCATGTTAACTACTTGTAAAACAAATACTGAAAGTGTCAAGTCTCAACATTTTATATGGTTTAGCTACCTTATCCAGCAACCTTCTACATTCTTACCACATACAAATTATATAGAATTTGATGGAGAAGGTGAATGTGAAAGCGCGAGAAATACTTAACACATTCTAATACTTAAGTTATAGCCCTGCTATTTCCAAGCGAATATAGCTTCAAAACTATACAGGAACATGATTGTTCATAAGCGTGAAGCCTTAAAAACATTTAAACAAACACATCGCGAAAATAACCCATAATGAGTAAAACATTACCTTCATCTCAACGTAACTTCATTATGGATACAAAAAAGTTTAGTTTATATTTCTAACTAACTTTCATTTCACATTAATATACATCATATCTACTCACATCTTTCATTTAATATATTGGCTCAAAATCAGGATCACGGGTCAGAAAAATAATTAGAGATTCTATTTTACTACTGCGACTACAACGACCTTTATTAACTGTTTTTACGGTGGTGCATTTGGTGGGTGGTGTTAAAAAGGCCTTTCAGAAAACAGAATCAAAACATACATGTGACACCTTCAATTAGAATAAAAACACATATTAAAGATATCAAATCTACCGCATAGATAGTTATAATCCACGATGAGTAAGCATCTATATTAGGAAATTTTTTTATTGCCTTTTGCAGCTGATCATGGATGACATAGCAGACAATTGTTGCATCTTTTTATGTAATTTGTAAAATGAAGCTAATAGTGAATATCATATTGACTAAAGTCTACGAAGAACTTGTTAAACAACGTTGAGTGTAATTTTTACAGTTAACGTCTTTGTTAAAACATCGACATAATTCATTACTTACTTTTTGTTCAATAGTGATTTAATGAAATCTCATAACCATCTCATTGTCACAACAGGCCTTCGGACATCTTCATTTGTCCAAAAAAAACATACAAAAAAATAAGCTGCCAAAAAATAATAGTAAGTAACTATTGTATAAGTTTATAGATTGCCATTTCCAAATACCTTCCCTTTATATAACTTTTACAGCATCCTCAAATACTTGGAGAACCTTATTTGAACCATTTGAAGTCACAAATAGCCACCTGAAAGCGTTAAGGACGGTTTATGCATATGTAGTAACATGTTTATCATTCTTAAATAGCCACTTAATGTTAACCTATAAGTATATTTTAATTAGATGTTTCTTGATTGTGCTTTCAAAAATCATAGTTGCACGTTCTTTTTGTATATATGAAAAATAAAAAGAGATGTCAAGTGAAATGGGGGAGGGATGATATATTGTTTGACCAACATTGAAGATGATTGATTTTGGAGCGATAGAGTAGGGGTTTCGGTTTTGATAGTATGAGATAAGGGAAGATGGTAGTGTTTGTGTTGAATATCAGTTTGGGAATGCAATTTGTAATATTACCGTGTTATGAAATAGCAACTTATCATCATCATCATTCATGGCTTCTAGTAGCCTCCTTGTGTGAAGGCATTCAGACGGTTGAGTTCTTCCATGTGCTCACTTACAACTGCATGAACCACATATCCAAATGGAGACCATTCCTAGAATGCCCTTCTCATCGTCTGATACGATTATCTGTCAAGAGTAAACATCCAAAGTGAGCATTGACATTTAAATAACTCAGGCTACATTCAAATTACACCCCTAAAAAATCCACAACATCATTCTTTTGATAGCCTAAACGATCTTTTGTCGAGTCTAAGAGAACCACAAGATCAACTGTTGTTATTACAACTTATCTTATTTTGTCACTGTTAGAGGATGCTAAAAACATTTGACTGATTGTTGAATTTTTTAGTAAGACATTTTATCTTGTCGAAGTTGCAATGTTCATGGGATAAAAAAGGATTCCTCAAGAAGTCCAAAGAGAAAATCGGGAAAAAATATACATATAGATTAGTCCTTCATCTGTTTGTCCCATTAAAGTCGCGAGAGTTGCATTTTCTGGCATATTTCAGAGCTGGAATTACTCATTTGGTCATCACCATTACAGCTTATACTTGCATTTTGCAACTATTAGAGGGTATTTAAGGCAACAGACAAATAAAGTCATAAAACTATCTGTGTTTGGTATATGATATACCTGTCATTAACTGCAATTCTTTCAGGACTTTAGTTTCTGGAGTGACTGTGATAAGCTTGTCATGTGCCAAAACAATTGCATCAGATATGAAAAATGATAGACGTACACACGACCCCTGAAAACATGGTCGTCTGTAGAGGTTGTAAGATTATAATTATACCTCTTCAGTCATATTATCTCCAATCTTATTCCTTGAACTATAATTTTTATAAGATAATATGAAGGAAAAAAAAATGTGTTACATATTATTAGCCAAACAATCATGTCCATTTATCATTATCAAAATTGCGATGATGTAAATTTTATTAATCAATTAATCACCTCTTTCTGTGATAATTCCAGCAATGGACTTCTCCTCTCCTTGGTTCACCACCACTAATGCTCCAACATTGTGTTGCGTCATCTGCAATTTATGTGCATGTTTAGTAATTGAACCGATCTTAAGCACCAATTGTTTATTAAATGACATACTGATTTAACGGCATCATACACGAAATCCTTAGTTGTTTATCAAAGCCACGAGCCGTCAGCACTTTTCCCCTTGCCTTTTAAAATGTCTGAAATTTTAGCGCTTTCAAAGCCATGCTCTTCTGTATGAGCGGCTGAAGTCGACTCAGGCTTCACGATAACCCTGGCACGAGGATTCACCAAACGAATGTGTTTCAAGAATTTTTTAAAAGATAAAAAGAGTAAAATGCTTGTTGGAAATCACGTTAAAGAATTTGATATTAAAATGGACAAAAATAAACTTATATTTTTAAAAACCGTAATAGAGGTACAGATACTTGATAGCGGGAAAAAGTAGAATAACAAATAACAGTATTGGTTAATTACCGAAGCCATGACTCGACATTTCAAAGATTACAATATCTCAGACTTTTAATAGAATCATTTTCTACTAAACTTGAATATAACTTTAATGACCCATACAAATTTAACATAGTCAAATAATAATTAGATGAACAATTACATAAAAGTTACACTGCAATCTTTCAAGGAGTTTGACCTCTAAAATCCTTCTAGTTGTCCTTGAAAGAAACATTAGCGGATCCTGTTCGCTTGGACTTCTTTTGGGAGTCGTGTTCTCACCACCCAGTCATGTATATCACCTGTTCCATAACACCACATTTGTTAATCACAGTGCTTCTACATATGAGATACAAACAAATCTAATATAACTATGATTCTTTGAAGCGTGTTACAATGTGCAGATGATACTTAAAGATCATTCTAGCTGATGTTTTGACACTTCACCATCAATAAGCTTGAGTGGATCACCAAATTTTACAGGATTATCTAACAAAATGTTGATGGGCCAAAGCATCGTGAGTGAACTATGGCTGCATTTGGTATGTATGATTTCTTGCATCAATTAAATACTTGAAATCCGAGGGTCTCAATACATTTACCTTTAAATAACAAACAAAATTCCATATTAACAATTGAATTGCTAATCTTATACATTTTAAAACAACAATTCATGCTAAAGTCGTAGTAGTACTTACACATATCCCTTCTTCATTAGTGCTGGCCAATGTTAATAAAAGACCTACAAACTAATCATTGCTACGATTAAGACATTTCAATTAGAGTATTGTTTGATATACATTTATAATTTATTAAGAAGCACAAACCTGGTAGTCAACCAGCAGTTTCAGAGCAGACACGCGAAAGTTCAGCAAGTAACATTGATAGTCTATCATGAAATGGATAAGATAGCAGTTCTGACATTAATTTTTCCGCATCTATTATCAAATCCATACCGCCTTCCAGGAGCTCGTAAGCATTCTGCATACATGAAACGATCACAAAAATGATAAAATGCAAAAACACATATTAAGTAGTAACCGAGACTTAGGCGTAAAGCCTTATAAAGGATGCTATTTATATTGAATAAATGACATTATAACTTAATAAAAATGATAGTTATATCCGAATTTGATTGGCAAAGAGCCATTTAATATGCTACCATTTTACCATTCATTAAAAATACGCTGTCATTTTTTTTTTCAAAAAATCATTCAAAGAAATTGTTTTTGAGCATGATGTTATTACATTATAACTTTCAACTCTATTAAAAAACCAATCTTACTCATATAATTTGCTACTTCTTGCGTTAGGATGCTTAGTTGCTTGCCTAGGTAATGAGTTGACATCACTACTCAAGCAGCCTTGAATGTCTGGTCTTCTACGCAACAAAATAAACTTGAGTTGTGATGCCAGGGAACTCATTCAAGGCATCACTGAAATACTTTTGCATGGATGGCTGCAACTTTAAAGTATTTCAGTGACCAACCAACATTATGAAGATTAAAGATTCGATACCATCCGTTTATAAGCAAGATTACCTCATCTCGATAACCACATATCACAAAAACTTGTTGAAAGCGATAAGAAAGTTATACGCTTTCAAATTCAGGTTTGTTGAGAACCAATTCAAGGATTGGTTCACTCCTCAGTTATGAAAATAATTATATGAAGCTGCAATTTCTTTTTGTTATGACCAAAACAAAACATGCTAAATTAAGTGTTATCGTTATGAGTATGGAAAATACACGTATGATTTTCAAAATCAAAAGTGAAAAGATCAAAACTAATAGAAACAGGTAGACCACTACAGCAAACACTATGGCTGCAATTTTATTCACAGAACCTGATGTCAGAAAATATTACTCTACAGTCCAAAGATTCATCCATATATGAGATCCGAGTTTTAGAATAATTACTTTGTGATATTCGCGTTTGATAACATTTTATTTAAGCCTAAAGGAGCTGATGCTTACATAAAGATTTACACAATGGTCAAACCATTTTCATTATTTACCCTTTTTATACATAACAATTAGTATACTTTTTCGCCAACAGATTGAATGGGAAAAAATCTAACCGTATATGGCGTCATCTGCATCCGTATGTAGTCTCTAATCTCCCATAAGGTAGCCCTTCTGGAGAGTGTCTGACAATACGACAACAATAAGCTCAATAAGGCCTGACTGCATGTTATTTGAGGCAAATTAACTAAAACTTGAGAAAGAGATACGGCCCACATACTGATCAGTAAATAGCCAATTATTAAAATCATAGCACCAAAACAACATTATACCTTTGGGTAACTTCTATCAAGAGCTATGGCTAAGCTGCAATCACCAATAGCATCAATGATTTCACCTAAAGATTGGTGAGCAGCAGCACTACATTTCCTGCATTATGATCCCACAGAAAGAAAGATAAAAGAAATAAATTTCAAGCACATTCGCAAATATACACCAAAACTGATTGTCTTAATTTACTAATATATTACCTGATTTGATATCTCGATGCACCACTTTTGGTTCAATAGCTTCGTGCAAATATGTAAGCCTGCAAATTGCAAACAATTCTTTTCATGAGATTATTGATGAAAATTCCACATAAGAACAAATAAATAGCACCCAAAGAATATAGACTACTTACGCTTTTACGGTACCAGCTATAACTTTCATTCGAGCTTCCCATGTGAAAGATCCATGCTCATGCATTGCTCCGTGTAGCCATTGCTTTTAATACCATCCTACAAACCTGTGATGAAGAAACACACAAACCATAGCTTAAAAAAAATTTCCAAATCAACTAAAGAATTAAAAGCCACGATCATTAGATGAGATTGTGAGGGAAAAGGGATATTAGGGTTTTTGAGAAAAGATATATTATGAATGAACCTATATAATTTTTTTCCGTATATGTTTTATGTAGGTTTAACTAAATTGTAGGGATTTTCCTACATAATTGGTTGCATAGATTTATAATTTTGGACCATTTATATATTATAGTATGCAACATAATTATCAAAATAACTTGTTGCCTAATTGGTAAACACACAAGTTATTTATACTAATCCTACAAACAACCCAAGTTCGAATCTCACCATGGTCATTTTTTATTAAATTCGAATTTTAGAAATAATTGCTTAAGAATTTCGAAAATTAATACATAAAATCAGAAAATTAAATATTATTGCTTAGGTGGATAAAAATACTGCTTAGTTGGACCAAAAATGCTTATGTGGCATTAAATTGGATTAGGTGGCATTGAGGTGGCATTGAGGTGTCATTGAGGTGACATTAATGCCAAATGCCTCCTGTTATATATAATATAGAGATATACACACTACTTATAATGCACGAAAGCATCTCACTCTTAATTTTAAGACGTACAAGAAATTAAGTATGGTTTACAACACTTTAATGCACCCAATTTTCCGAATTACAACAAAGTAAGCATATTGTACAACAAAATAAAGCGTGGTGTCATTTTAAGACCAAAATTCTATCAAACAACATTAATGCTATTAAAAACACCCATTTACCAAAAATTACAACCATTTAAGCACAATGTACAATAGCTGCAACCAATTTTCAGATTTACAATAAAATAAGCATAGTTTACAACAAAATAAGCATGATGTAATTTTCAGACTTACAAAATTACTGCTATAAAAGTGGTCAATGTTATTAATGACTATAATGACTACTACTTACAAGAAAAGAAACATAGTGTACAACACTTTAATGCACATAATTTTCAGACATACAAGACAAGAATCATAGTGTACAACAAAACACCATATTAATGCTATTTAATATAATCAATTAATTAACTGGTCAATAAATACAATTAATATACTACCTCCGTCTCAAATCTATTGTCCATATTTTCTTTTTGGGTTGTCTCAAAATGATTGTCCACCTTCCATTTTTAGTAATAAAAAGGTAATTTTGTGAGGGAATATTCTATTTGTGTGGTTTAAAATTGTAGTGGCCCCACTTTTATTAAACTTTGTGTTTTTTGTCTCCTGACAATAAATTTGAGACGGAGGGAGTAATTATTAAAACACCCCTTACATAAGAAATACAACTTATCAAGCATATTGTACAACCAAATTAAACAAATTCCTGCATTAAATTTCACTACTACAAATAATTAAACACATTATACAAATATTCAAGCCCGAACGGGCAACGGGCCAAATGGGCTTGAGCCCGAACGGGCGCGGACCAAACGGGCTCGAGCCCGAGCAGACACGGGCCAACGGGTTCGAGCCCGAACGGGCACGGGCTATACGAAATTCTTGATATCCGTAAATTTTTTGTTAAAAAGAACATAATAAACTAAAATACATTATTCATCGAAATTTTTTATTTCAGGGTACCCGCCGCTGCAACGCGCGGGTACCCTGCTAGTATATATATATGTATATATATATATATACTAGTTTTCGAAGCCCGCCCAATGGGCGGGCATGACTTATAATTATTTGTTTGTTGTTTTTTATTAAATAAAATACAATTTTTAGAATTGTCAAACAATATTATAAAACAATTGTTTCTTTTGTTTTTAGTTGTTGGTTTTTTTGTTACGAATTATAAATAATTGTTTGGTTTGCATGGATGGTTAATAACACAACATATATAATCTTTATAACATTATGAATTTTATGTATGTGTGTAAAGTTGTAGATAATGAAAATGTATTAAAAAACAAATATGTTATTAATTAGTTATGGTTTTTAATTTTGGTTATAATTATGTTTTTTGTTATGTTAGTTTATCAATCAATATCGATTGTGTGTTATGATTGTTTTGTGGTTGCAATTATCACTCCCTCATCCTTTTCGTATTGGATTAGTTGCTTAATACTCTACTTTGATTCATCAGTTTGACGAATGGTAGAGACATAGAACGTACGAAGAGTTTAATTAATGATGCACTAATTAAAGGAGTCATTCCCAGCTATGAAAGTTATAATTCAAAGGCGGTTCAGCTTTAGGCATAAGGTGACTTAAGTGGTGATGGAAGAGGAAAAAAAATCATCTTGTAGAGTGACAAAATTAATATCAGTACACTGTATACTATAGTCTGAGATAAATCTAAGATTTATAAAGTATAACTATAGAATCTTCACTAATAATATAATTACCATTCTAGAAATATCTCATCCAAACAATACATGTACGTATACATATGAAAGTGACATAAAGGAGCGACGTGTACTCATCACTAAATTTCATCTTGAAAGCGCATGCTAAATTTCATCTTGAAAGCACATGGTAACGTTCTTGGATTATAAGCAAAATTTCCTGTCCGCTGGAAAAGACCTACACCACAAAGATGATCATAGACAACAAAATCTTAAGAGTCAAAATGTTACTAAGAGGGTGTTTCAGTCTCCTTATTTAATTGCATGTCAACTTAAGATATATGATGTGGGCATGTGTCTCTCAATATAACTTTAAACTCCTTTTCTTCTTATTTTAGAGCAACTAAATCCTCAAAATAAGTATTCTACATACCTACGATGTATTTTAAAAGCGTATAAGCAGTTTGAAAGACACAATTCCAAACACCCCTTAATTACATTCAACAGTCAACCCAATGAACACAAAGGAAAAGACTAACTTGTTGCAGACTGTAGACCATGGGGAATCCAGAGCAACTTCATTATTGAACACTCCATAAGCATCATTATACCTACTTGTATTTTGTGTGGGAATATGAAAGCACAATAATAAGCAGTTTTTAGTTTCACATTTCTGTCCAGATTATGCCTAAGGTCTTGTCCAAACATCCCCTTAAAGTTGTTTTTGTCTAAACAACCCTTAAAAATGTTTGTCTTTTGTCAAGAGACCGCCTAAAAATGTTTTTGTCTGTCCAAACATCCACTTAAATTTTTTTGTCCAAATACCTTCCAGAAAGACGACTGATGCAAGTGTTCCCAAACATGACCAATCCTGCAAATCCCAAGAAGTATATATGACGTGCAGCCCGTCCTCCATAGTATCTAGATAAACAACATGAATGTCAGTGATGTTTAGCAGCTTATCAATAATTAATTTTATAAACTAATTAGCAGAATTAGCATAAAAAATTATCAACAAAAGTAAATTCATCAATTTGTCATATAAGTAGGGTTTTGTTTTGTTTTATTTTGTTTTTTTTGTTTTTTTTTTTTCACACAGAAAACCATTAAAATGCTTATCTGATTAAGCAGTTAATACAAAACCCAAATCACATGATAATACATGTAGACGTTCACTTTTTTCCCTTCAGTTGAAAAGTCATAGTATTTATCATATGATAATCACATGTATTCATCATTAGCTTACAGAAGGATTTAGAGAATCATCTTTCTTCCAAATGGCCCATGGGACATCCTTACCGAATCATACGACAATGTTTGCAGCCCAAGTCATGTAGTTATGGCCAACACGTCTGTATGCCTTCCCGATTCCTAGTCATCTCATCTGCACTGAAATTTTAATCACCCATATAAAAAATCAATAATCAGCGAAAAAAACAATATAAGTGAATGTGCCAGTTTCACTTAATTTATTAGGTTATATATAATCTATGTACACCATTGATATTGCACATAAGATTTACCAAAATCAACAAATAGTACATGTTAGATTGGTGTTCCATCAGCATAGTTTAGCTCACCAAAAATGTTCCAAGTATAGTATCTTCATCTTGTGGATCATCATTGCATGGCTCACTTGAGCTGCATTTCTCTGTTAGCATTAACGAATGATCTCGAGTTTCTCCTAACATAAGAATATACAAAACGATATTAATCTTACAATCTCACCCTTTCCGTTCAATATATAAACTTCTGTGTTTCAGATATTTAGGTCTCTTCTACTTTTGTACATGGTATACCGCAAAAATTTTAATCTCTGAATCTGTACAAAAATTTTATACCTGGTGGCCATGTAGCAAGCAGGTAATGATGTTTATCATCTCTGTCTCTTTTGTCCAACTGCAACAAAAACCACCTTAGTATAGCAAAATATGTTTAGGGACATTTGTATAAAATGTAACTAAACGGAAAAAGCTACTGACCACTTGCGACAGAGGATGCCAATCCGGGAGCTCATAGCTGCATATTTCCGATATTCACCACTTTTTATAATTCTCATCGCTACAAAATAAAGATGATCTGCTATGAAGTTAAGAGATTTTGTTTCATTCGCCTACTCTACGCAAACTCATAAACATACCAAGTATGCATAATGATGAACCAACACTAATATCCACACACATCACACTCTGAGTGCCCGTAGATTCGTTTTACAAACAACTGACACATAAGTTATATTGAAGCTCACTAAAAATATATACATTGCCAAACTGAATCTGTGTTTGTAAAATTTGTGAAAGAATACAAAGGATTTGGCAGTGATAATTACAAACTAACATGGTAAAGAAATAAACGCCTCTGATGCATATCAGCCACAACTTTCACTTCACCTACTGTCTCACCAGTTAACTACACAACAAACACAAAAAACATAAAATTCATGAAAGGTTTTGAACCTACAACACCTACACAACTCCCGCGGAAGAAAGACTTAATCAGAGAAGAAATGAATATTCACTAATCAAGCAATGTTTCTTACTTTAGGAAAAAGTATCCAATTAAGTGTGCCAAGAACACGGTGTATCTTGAGCATCTGATCAGATTCAATGATTAAAAAAAAATATTTTTAGTTATAATAAATAAACCATCGAAGGATAAAAATCTTGTGTATACATAATGAAATGGTATCTTTATATTGTACATTCATTAGAAGTTTGATTTATATTATCTTTAGTCTTAGTTTACTAATGATAAAAATATTAACATATTTAATAAAAGGAACCTTGCAATCACACAAAATTTAATGATGTTAGATTTTATAATTTATGTGAAAATCGATTTTACATAAGAAAGTCACCTTTAGCCTATTCATATCTAAAATTAACTTCGATAAGGATAAAATATTTTATTGATTTCATTTTCATATTGTATTGCTATTGTGCAAATAGGCAATCCTAATTTCTAAGCACTTTCGTAATAAGTGTTTATTTGTTTATATTAGGAGATTAACTAACTGAATAGAAGCAGATGTAAACAACAAAAACTTAATGGTGAATTTTGCTCATAGGGGTTATTACTATAAAAAATAAGTAATCCCAAACAGCCCTATAAGTGTTTTTTGTACCCAGTATAATAATTATATTAACAGTTACATATTATTACATGTAAAAACTTGATAGTAAGAGTATAACCTTAAGTCGGAAAGGTGTAATTTATACATATTTATCCAGATCTTACTTAGATCACTTCATTGAGAATGAATGCTTTTTAGTAAGTAGATCAACACATAAAATAGGAACTTGATGACACCATAATGAGCAACCTTGTCGGTACCTATTATATCATCCTAGTAAAGACATTTTTCCTTGAATAGACACCAAAGGTTGCTCCAAGATTCATCGCATGAAAGCATTTTATTTAAGATATGAAAAAGTAATGATACTACACAGCTTGAAGCTACCTAAGGTTTCTAAACTGGTACACTTTTAAAAATGATATATACTTGTATATTACTAGCATACCGTTTTACCTCAACGCTCCAACATTTGTTTCTCTTTTTCTTTTACACTAATATCACAAAGTATTACAGTAGTATATTAAATATGATTACAAAAATTAATACTGAAAAATTAATCAATTATTTTGATAAAACAATCTAGGAAGCAGTGAATAATTGAATACACTTTTCGGATCTTTTTATGAAGCATGTTGCCTTTGTAGCCTATTTTTACCTTTTACACCCGTTTCAATGAAATGTGAATTTAATTGACAAGTTCCTATGTAGATGGGTTATTAATGCCATCTCTACACAAAACCTAACAGAATATTTATACAATGTGAGAAGTCTTGTTTAACGATATGTACGTCTTAAAGATTTAATAAAAGATTAATTATAGTTGAGAGCTTACTTCGACATAAGACAAACTTGGCACCGGAGGAAGTTCAGCTTCATGAACATCCAACTGAATGTGATGGTTGCTGGAGTGAGCCCTTTTAGAAGGTCTTAAACTGTCCAACTCACTTTCAATTTTCGCCCACTGGCCAGTATTGATGCAGGCAAAAAACAGACTCTTCAACTCCTCATACCCAGAAGAAAATTTTGTGTCTCCATGGGTACCCTTGAACGCTCAGGTATCAATTCCATGGCTGATTTTAAACCATTGAACGGATGACTTTATAGTCTCGATTCCCACTCTCAACCTTCACTTTTAGTTCTGCTATTTTGAATTTGATAACCTCATCTTGCATTTCTGATAACTGTGACTCAATTGCCTTCAACTTCGCCTTCTGCTCTGCAAGCACTTCAGCTAGCATTTGTATTTTTGTCTCTTGATGTGCGATAAGTTGACCTTGCAATTGCAATGTGTTGTGCTCTGCAACATGCATTTGTAATTCTTCCTCCAACATTCTCTCCACTTCGGTCACAGTCTATGGTTGTTTCTCTTCTGGCTCCAATTTGTCCACCTTATTTGCCATTGTGTCATTAGGTAGCTCCTGCCTTGATCTCTTTTGTAGCACCTTTAATACAAGAATAAACATCACTCAGCAAACTATATTCCCATCGAATATGATAAAATTTTCATTTGAGGTGGGAATTTAAGGCCAGTTTCATAACATTAAATATTCTTTAGGTGATGGGTTTTGTTGGGTCTCAATATATATTTTTGATGGGTCAAATTGAGTATTTGATGTGAATTCCAATTGCATAAAAAAAGAAATGGTGAAAATGTGCAGGTCAACCCAACTGAGACCCATCTGACTCGGACCTGTTTAGACCAGTACCTACAAAACACCCCTAAAGTAGGCAACTATGAATCCTCAGATAATCACAATGCCAAACTGATGTAGCAAGTCTGCGCATATGTCGCTCATAGAGAAGTAATTCGTAGCCATTGTTATGAGTCCTTTACGTAGCGTAAGCACTTGAAAATTGTACAATTCAATCGACAATTACTAAACTTCTGTTAATTATAATAGTTGAGAGTCAAGAGAAGTAAATTTGGCCGACCGATCAGATCGTTATGTTTTCAATAATAAGATGACTGATAAGGGGTGTTTGGTATTGCACATGTAGTTAGTATTTCTTACCATTGCCTTTGCTGCCATGTGTGATTAGGAGTAGAGGAAATGCATTGAACAAAGCTTGAGACTGAGATAGGAATCGCAATTAACGCGGAATTGAAGATTAGTAGTGTCATCCAAGCCTCCACCAAAAGCAACATAATGGAGAGCAGAAATCCATACCTAATAAAATAATAGGAAAATAATATGACATGAGCTATATGATAACCATAGTAAGGATATTTGACGGCCAACCTGATAAATATTGATCTTGGAGACCAGAACCCATTTCATCACCCAAAGCTACCCAAACATACCCATTTCAACCCCCTTCAACACCCACTTCAGCCCCCATATCTGTACCCAAACACACTCATCTCAGGCCCCAATCCCACATCTATTGCAGTCCCAAAACTGGTCCATTTTAGCCCCCACTTCAGCCCCGAAACACATCCATTTAAGTCCCATTTCATCACCCCAAACACGCCTATTCCAGCCCGCATATGCACCCATGGAAACCCCTATTTCAGGTCCCAATTATACACCAAATTAGTCCCCAAACTTACCCATTTTAGCGTCCACCTCAGCCCCCAAACACACCCATTTCATCACCCAAACTCACTGATTTCAGGCACCAACCGTACCCACTTCAGGCCCATTTCAGCACACAAATGCACCCATTCTGGTCCCACTTCAGCCCCCAATCCAATACCCATTTCAGCTCCCAAGCTGACCCGTTTCAGTCCTCTCAAAGATCCATCAGTAAGTTTTTATAAGCTCCATGCAAGTTCTTAGAGCCCCATCAACACCATCACGTGCAATTTATCCTCGATCAATACCCTTTTAAAAGAAGCTTAGCCAGACACCTTCAACTAATATTGTCGGACAACATAGATAATCAGTCATGCATTTTTTAAAAATAATATTGTCAGATCATATATTCCATATTTGTGGTTACACTAACTTAACATCAAAGTAAACCAATACATACTCATATAACTAAGTTAAAATAAACCTAAGCTACACAAAATATTCAATATAATCATCGAAAATTAAAAATATTAAGGTTTAGTTATATCCAAAGATACTCATATCAATTATATTACTGGCAATATAATCTTTGGTAAAATTTGCTTCATTTATAATCTTTTCAATATTTATACAATCTTTAGTTATATCCAAAGCTAATCATATCAATTATATCATCAATTTACCGGTTTTGGGTAATATCTCACTCGCATACAATAAGAAAGATAAACAACTTATTTCACCAACAAAACGGATTATTCATTCGCTTAAAAAGTCAGACTGGATAAGCAAATCTCAACTACAATTTTCACCCAATCATTTTATCTTATATCTTAATTGTATCTATTGTTCATATATTATCTCATTTTAAGTAACCGCATTGAAGTTACTTCCTTTACTCTGTTAGTTGTACTTACCTATATATGCCTATTCAACTAATACTAAAATCTTATCTCTCATATGATACTCCTAACAATGGACTTCACCAAATCAGAAGACACCCCTGTAACAAAGATTCATTATTGTACTAACCACTAAAAACAATGGACCCCTCACTGTTCCATTAGTTGTACTTACGTGTATATGCCTATTCAACTTCTTCTTTATTACGTTTTGATTATTATGTTTTTGTGTTTGTTTAAGGATTGATTGATGAAGTAAAGATG
This sequence comes from Chrysanthemum seticuspe, assembly GCA_019973895.1. NCBI lineage: Eukaryota > Viridiplantae > Streptophyta > Magnoliopsida > Asterales > Asteraceae > Chrysanthemum > Chrysanthemum seticuspe. The sequence continues at coordinate 173,575,900 of BPTQ01000004.1, read as the reverse complement.
AAAGATTTGTGTTACCTGAAGATGAATAAGAATAAGCATGTTTGGTTTTTGTGAATGAATATGGTGTTCTTCTGAAGCTCATGGATGGAGCCAAAGATTGAAAATGAGAGTGATGAATCTAAATGACGAAGTAAACGTAATAAAGAAGAAGGATTCCCATGAACACGACATATTGCAAGAGCATCCACGTAGTGGCTATACATATAACGCGGGCCATCGGTAAATGACGAAGTATGAATTGTACCCATCCCCACATCGGAACCATCACGATCTCCACGCACAATCGCATCGTATAACCCTGAAAGATACTTGTTCCTGATATCATCTTGGTGCTCTCGAAACAAATCCAGTCGATCTTGTTTGACACTGTAGTATGCTGTAACAACATGTTGTTGAAAAAGCCTTCCACTCCTTGTTAATAAGGTATATTCCCAAATCTGATCATGAAACTGATATGCATATTACATCTTCATATACATCTTATGATCCTCATCTAGTGACTGGCTACTAACATCCCAAAGGCACAAACCAAGATGAAACCCCTCTTTTCCAAGAATAAACAACAACGGAAATTGCAACGACATATAACATGGATGCAATTTGTTTACCCCTTCTGGGTCTCGTGATCGACGCTCAATGACCATATCGAATTCAGTGCATGTGTCAGGACCACCCTCATATACTACAACCCCAATTGAGTCTCCTGATGGCAGCTCATATTGGCGCGGGCCTGCCACACCAAACAACTTAATCTTGAATTTGGGTACTTCAGTTTCTATAAGTTTGTCCCTTGCTGTCCTGAATAGACGAACCAATACTCATTCTTTGTATCAAAGATATATAGCTGCAAGAATCACAACATTGTATGGTAACTGTTGCCTTTGTGAGTTTCTTATAGCGTTTATGTTCTCTATGACCTCGCCATTTGGCCTACATATAAGATCAGATTTTATTTCACCTATAAATGGTCATTTGGCAAAGACATTTGAGATTACTCATCATAGAAAAAATACAGCCCAAATCAACTCATTGACCTATAAATGGGTCATATTATCACTTTCAGATTATAATACCAAAAGGAAAGTTTCTCAAAAGTGAAAAAGAAAATTGACCTTATAAGATGCAGAAAATTAGTGACTATGCCTTTGGTGCTGTGCTTCTTGAGTCTGATTAAGGGGCAAATCACGTCCTTGGTCCAGAAATATTGTTGAGTTGTATGCACCCATAATAAAAGATGTGAAAACGATATAAGTAACAACACAATGCTTAAAAGAAAATCCTATTAGTAGCCTCATAAACAAAGTAACCAAATCAGAAACTACTGTGCATTAGGAAATGAAAGGGGATAGAAACTCTGTAACTATTGTCTTTGCCCTTGCGGGTCATATACATACTCTCATCTTACGACTGCCACATATGTAACTTCTATCTCTTTATTTAAAATTTTGACTCAAAATTGCTCGTCTTCTAATTGATAATTGCAAATTTTGTTTCCTTGATGAAACAAAATGATATTATCAGTATATCCCGTTTAGACAAGAAAAACAAAATACCTTTTTATTCATTGTTGTAGTTATGGAACACAGGCCCATATATACATAAATTGTGTTACAATCACTAACATTTAAATATAATTCTAGTTTCAAATACTTCACACATGAGAGTGTATTCTGTATATCTTGAAAACATCACAGTTTTATAGTTTGCAAGATGGTCAACACCTCGTCATGAGTACTCTGTCCATGTTCATGCTGCTGCAGTTGCATCCTGTTAGAATAAGACTTGAAATCCCATAATCAGTGCCAACACATATCCAAACACCCAGCTATACCGTTTCAGTACGGACAAGTAGTTAGAATTTGTTTGAAGCTTCTCCGAAAAATATAATGTTGTGCTCTTAGTTCAACTGTCTTTAGTTTCTGTTGTATCCTTTTTATTTTCTGTGTGTTCTAGGTTCAAAATCTTGAATCGGATATATCTATGCATATCTGATTTAGTGCTTTATGTCATCGTTTGTGATCCCTTTAAGCTTACTATTGATTTAACCTGTAATATCACCAAAACCTTTATAAATAAAAATAATCATTGTTCAAATACTCAATTGTGTGACCTTTAAAAGGTTCGCATGCTATATGATTTATTCCTTAAAAATGGCTGCAAACACGGTCACTCGAATGGTCATAAAACCTAGCAGTAGAAGATAACAATCAGAGAATAAAAAAACATCAGAAAGTTAAAAATCATCGATCCAGTAAGGTGCGGGATTTTGCCTCAAGAGACATTTAGCTAAAAAAAACCTGAAAATACTACTTCAAGGACTGGTCTATAGTTGCGGCTTTTCAACACCCAACACATTATTCATGGTCTATTAGTAGCTAAAAACTTATGTACTGCCTTTGGTGACCAAGGCAACCTCTTAAATCTACATCTGCAGGTTGCAAATTTTGTTTGGTACATATCACATGCATCGGATTCTCACCGTGCTTAGCATTAACACATACATATAAAAACTGATAACCTGACTCTCTTGTCCAGCATACTTGTTTCACATATGCAAAGCTAAAATAACAACTAAGATGAACATATCAACCACAAAAGCATGATGAAGATGAAAATATGCAACAATTTCATGCCTTTCACAAATTGTCTTGGCCAATTTTATCCAATTGGCCCATTATTTGTTTTTTCAAGAGGGAAATAGCATAATCCTATTTTCATGATACACATTTTCGTACCAAATCCTAACCAAAATTTCCCAGATGGATGAGAGTAACACAATCTTCTCTAATACCAAAAATATAATAGCCCAAATTCAAATCACCACCTATTTCAGTGGTCCAAAACAATGAAAGGAGTACCAGCATATACCCTATATTTATTAACCTTTGACGAAAAAAGCATTCCACAACAGAAAAACTTAACAGATCCTAAGCTTTTGCAGCCTCAATGGCAGCTGGAGGTGCAACACCACCTGTGGTTGGCCTGGTTTTTTTGCTGATACGGTCACTATGGCTTTGGACAAAGCATTCTTTTCCAATGACATATTATTCTCACTCATATGATTCCATACACCTTGCATCTTTCTTTCAAGAGCAACGACATTATTAAAAATCATATTAAAACATTATTAAAAAGATGTTATAATTACAACCTGTACAAAAACATATTAAAAATCATTAAAACTCTAAAATTGTGATGAATTTTTCTTCATGCAGAGAGTTCTAATGATTAGGGTTTTTTTTTTCTTTTTTTTTTTTTTTTTTTTGAAACTATACGTATGATTTTTTTGTTAATAATGAATGAATTAACAAAAAAAATATATATTTAAGGAAAAGATATGTATAAAAAGTTTAAAAAAACATAATTACTTAATATAATTTTTGTAGATAAATTCTATTTAGTATAGGATTCCAATATAATTATAGCCATTTATACATTATAATATGTAACATAATTATCAAAATAACTTGTTGCCTAAGTGGTAAACACACAAGTTATTTATCCAAATGACCAAGGTTCAATCCTTGCATGTGTCATTTTTTATAAATAATTTTCAAAAATAATTACTAAAAAACCGAAATTTACAAAAATATTAGTGCGTGGACAAAAAACTTGCTTATTTGGACAACTAATGATTATGTGGCATTAAATTGAATTACTGGGCATTGAGGTGGCATTAATGCCTCTTGTTATATATATATATATATATATATATATATATATATATATATATATATATATATATATATATGTGTGTATATATATATGTATATTATATATAGTTAAGATCAAATAAGAATATTACTTAAAATAAGAAGTAATAAGAAGAACTATAACCGCAAATCCGAGAAGCACCGACCTAAATTAGATGCATCCCTATAATCTTAGATGCATTATAACGCACCATATTGTGTTTTCTAGCTTTTAATCAGATGCATATACGTATATTAGATGCATTACATGATTTCTCTTATTTTTTGTTCCTCTGCACGTGCCGAAATCATGAAAATCAATTTGCACAATCTATACATCAAATTAACTTTCGAAACTCAAGATGTTGCATCTATATGAATAGAAATGCATCTAATGCAAGTCGTTTCATCTCAAATGCGTGATTTTGGTCACTTCTCACCACTTCTTATTTTTATTTACTTCTCACTGGATCCCTACTATATATATATATATATATATATATATATATATACGTCCGATGGACGGGTATGACTTGTGGTTTTTATTTTTAAGTTTTAGTAGAACAAATATATACATACATGTAATACGTACACAAATGCACATATACTTGTAATAATATGTGCATAGATAGTTATAAAAATATGTGTAGCATGTACCCACATAGAGATATATAGGTCTACATATGCATATGTAGATGTGTATGGATCATCGTGAAAAAGATCAATTACCTCTCCACAACCATAACCGCTAAGCTCTTTCTCCTGTTTTTCTCGCTCCCAAATAGCTTCCTCAGTCCACAAGGTTAAGCATGGAACAACAACAGGGTCGGGTTCACACCCTCCTCCAATGGCAACACTCATAGTAGAATATCTGCAAATATTGACATGTCTTATATTACCAAACAGATCTTTTTTACCAATGAGCAAAGCACTTAAAAAAGAACAGTGTAGCTTACCTGATGAAACAAAAGACAACCACCCACTCCACGTTAGAATAGAGATTTTTTACTAAACAAAGCTTTTGATAATCTCTTGTTTCAGATGATTTTTTCGCTCTATCTTCATGTGCACTACTTCCTCGTCCTCCATTTGTGACACTTTGTTTTTTTTTTATACTAATAGTTTCTAAAAAAATAATCATATTTATACTTTACTTCTTCATAGTAAATACATGAACCAATTCAATAGTATGGTATTGGCCGAATTAAGAAAAAGTCTGCTAATTAAAAAGCTTACCGGAGCGATCCCCAAAAGATGAAAGAATTTGTTCATTACCATTTCAGTTGCCTTACATAGCTCTAACATGTTCACGCTAGGCTGAACCTGCAAAAATAATTTAAATTATCAAAAACAAAATTTTAGATGATTAATTTAGTTTAATGGACCAAAAATTCAACTCACTATTGTGTGAAAAAAAAATAAAAAAATAATAATAATCCTATCAAAACTAACCTAACCTAGCAAAACTCAGTGTCCTGTGAAAGCTTCAGACTCACTAACCTAGCAAAACTATCAAAACTAACCTTGTGGTAGTAACGGGGTAAATAACTTGGATAATTTGCATAGGTAATCTCAAACAATATGTGGCACAAAAGCTTGACAAGCCCTTTCTATAAAGAAAGTTACGTTTATCAATACAACAAATATAATTCATATTAACAAAATTAGAAAAATCTATAAAACCAAACTTTCACCGTATACGTACCTCACTTTGTCATCCCTTGGGAAGTATTAGAGATTTCTGCTTTGTGTCATGAAATTTTGCATGTATTAGAGATTATGGTCTCTTCATAATGCGTTAGTTTATCTTGAGGAAAGTATTTACTGCACTTTTTAAGTTTGCATGATATAAGGGGTACACCTGGAAATTATTGGTTATCGGTTATTGTGCTTTTTTTTATTGTTATTTCGCTCTTTAGGTTTTAGGTGATCAGATTGATGTATATCCATAACGACTTTGAAGGTATCTAACTTAGTGATCAGATTGATGTATATCCATAACGACTTTGAAGGTATCTAACTTAATGATAGTCTCTCAAATCTCAGGCACAAGTTAGTTTACGTAGCTTGGCATCTTGCAGAAATCAATTTGATTCAAGTCAGGTAGCACCAACTGTTATTAAGTACTTTGCGGGTTATTTTTGTTTTCGTTATGTGTTATGTCGGTATCAAGTGGATGTAATGGTGATTCTTGTATTTAGTTTGAAACAAAAAATTTGGATTATATAGATGTAATTAATTTTTGAATTTTATTTTTTCGAATAAATTCTTTTTTCATTTTGCTGTTTAATAATTGTATTAGTGGTTATTTGTAGATTTTTTTTTTTGCTATATTTTTTAAATTAGTGACCACATACTATGTCACTATGTGCTATGTAGTGGTCATTATTTTCGGTCACTAATTGATCAAAATAGTGACCACTAACCCATATAGTGAGGAGAATAAGTGACCAAATAGGTTGTCACAAAATTTAATGGCCACTTTTAAGTCGTCACTATTTAGTGACCATATTCATATGTCATCACTATTACATTTTGTGACGGACTTTTAGTGACGACGAGTGACCACTCTCATATGGTCATTAAATCAGCTTAGTGACCAAATATTTACTATTAGTGACCATATTCGTGTTGTGACTAAATCTATTTTTTCTTGTAGTGGATTAAGTCAGCAGGTTTAATATATTGTATTAGGTGTTGTGTCTACAAATGTTGCAACAATTGTATGTAATAAAAGAAATACTTGCCTAAAAGAGTGGAGTGTGACGATGATTTCTTTGGACTCGCATTAGTGACTGTGAAACCAATCATTGTGCCAATAGCTCACTCTTCACTCCCTTATTTCTTCACCTTCATCATACCATAATGGATTTTCCAACCTGTATCGGACTTGCTCTGGCAATTTGCTCTTTGATTTCTCCAGGAGCAGTGGCGGACCCATAACAAAATCTAATGTGTTTCCTTTATTCGTCGAGGGTACAAAATCAGCAGGTAAGTCATTTAAACGGGTCGAGTCGGGTCCAATGTATTACATAGCGGGTGTTTGGATTATCTTATTTTCCGACCTTATGAGATTATATAAACTTGAAAAGGCTTATAAACTAATTGTATTCGGCTTACGAAGTTACCAAATTGATAATCTCGTACTAAAAAGATTTAGCTAATGAGTTTAAGCCCAAAAATATCCTAATTAGACACCCCCTAAACGAAAAAAGACTTGCCAAATAATGAGAACATTTCACTCAAAAGAATTACCTATGTGTAGAATATTGTTTAACTTTGACATTTTCCAGTTGGATTCCATTTCACGCTCGTGTTATATGTTGTGCTTAAGGATTTTACTTCAAAAGCTTTTTACTGCTATATACTTTGTTACTATATTGGGTAAAAAAAATTGTAGTTTCTTTGATACAACTTTTTGTCATGAAGCTAAAAGTCTCTACCACCTTATATGAAGAAATAATGCTAGCTACTTCATCTTCTTCATGTATCATTGTCTTATGTCCGGCGAAGTATTTGGCTGAAATTCTTTTTTCTTTAGGTTTTTCTTACTTTCCTTTTTAACTTGGATCCTAAGGTGGTTCGTTGTACAATTTTAAGGTAGGTCCCAAATTTTCTTTACATATCACTTCTAAACGATTTCAGTTCCTAAGGTGGTTCTCGGGCACCACCTAGGGTTGCCTTGGGTCCGCTCTGTCCAGGAGTAAAGTGATCACGCTTCTGAGCATAAGAAACCTTCTCCCAACATGTCCATTACCTTCTCAAAAAACTCATCAGAGATCCCATCGTCTTTACTTCCCTGCATCTCAAAAGATGCCCTGTATCCACCCATTATTCATCTTCATTGTCCATGTCATATAAGACATGTGATGCATCCATAGCCCTTTCAACATCACTTTTAGCCTGGCTGATGTACCAGGGACCACGGACAAAATGCATCACTTCTTGGTCATTGCTTAAATCCTCAATCAGGCGAACACCAGGAATAGGTAAGGTTTTTATTGATGATGCTCGTATGTTCCTATTGTGGCACTCCTCATGCATCTCCTTGAAAAGAATCCACTAAACCCTGTCTGGGAACTCGAGTGACCAATCCTTCCCTCCTTTCCATATCATAGCATGAGTGTAGCGGTTTGAGGACGCAGGCGGTAAATCCTGATGCACCTTATATATATACTTCAACTCCCCGCTACAGTTCACAGCAAGTTTCCATTCATTATGGTCAGCAGCTTCCAAGAAAACACGTACCCCACATTCTCTCCACCCTTTATCCCCTGAGTTTATCAATAAATTTGCCGCACAAGCCACCAACTCAAAGTTTCTCCTTAGACCTTTAGATGTATCAGATGTTTTCTTATCATTTGCTTTCCTAAGTCTCTGGTAAGGAAGACTAATCTGATTATGACCTTTACTCTTAAAACTTGAATCTCGAGAAGGCAAAGTGTACTGGACCTGAGTTCTTGGCTTCTTAGGCCCATTGCCAAAACCATTCCCAGCATAATCTGCCTTTGGTGAAGAACGTGAATCACCAAATGGTGAAGAGCTTGGGCCAGATTTGTTGTGATGCCACACACTTCTAGGGCCTGTAGGGTGGCTGCCAAATGACTGGAGAGCATATACCTGCAATATGTAGCACGGAAAGATAATAAATTCATATATTGGTACCTTGATAAAGTCAGACCCATTGAACCTATATGAGATTCCAATTAAGTCATATGGGTTCGATATCAATCTTTAGCTCCATCGGTCACCTTAACTTTCATCAGCCTCTCCACTCGTAATTCTCGCAGATATTTGTTAGACATAATTATAGTCTGAATGGAATAAATTAAATCGAAAATTGTTTAATGCATATTCTTTTCAATACCTTAAGGGGCCATAAGTAAGACCAGCAACATCATTTAGCTTATCAATCCAGCCTTCATAGCCGCTTTTTAGTTCTAGTCAAACGCAATCTCTTTGCCCGATAGTATTCTTTTTTCTTTTATCAAATCCACACTGCATATGATGATATGTATCATTCCAGCTTCCTTATTCACTGCGTTAACTTGTTCATAATCAAAGTAATCCCGAGGAAACACATACATTAACACTATTTCCTCAGCGCGTTCTGCATATAGACTTTTAAAGTATAAAATTTCATAAAATTTCATATTGAGTCAATATTGATTTCACAGATAACATTAACAATCATAATTAATAAATGTATACAAACTAATCCTTAACTGATCATACTAAAAAACTGATCGGCTAACAAAATAAGATTCGACCAATCAAGAGTAGAAACCTTTGTTACTGGGTTGAGAAGAACCTCCTTGGTGCTGTGGAAATGTGCTGATTGAGAACCCAAATGCTTCAGGGTTGAAGAACTTAAGAAAGTTGAAGTCATAGGCCAGACTGACGTATGATTTGATGGCGGCATTATCGTGGTTGACTGAAAAGAGCATGAGCTATGATTGATGGAATAACTCGTAGTAGGCATCTTGTTATTAAGAAACTTAAATTGATTTCCGTTACCACCAGGTTTTTCCATTGTTGTTGCATGTGAAGAAACCCAACTATTCTTAGGGGGTCTGACCAATTGATCAGGTTACTTGAAGCTTCATTCAGTGAGCTATCTGCATTAGCAGGAGGTTTCTCTTGCAAACCCTCGGTCCTCACATCAACCGAGGGTATGGTTACATTGTTCTCTTTTTGCAACTCCTGCTTAACTTCAATTCAGAAGAACATGTGATGCTTGGTGCGGCTGCAGAAGTTTCCAGACCTGATATGGCAATAAGTACTTGTATAAATTATGAAGTCATTAAAAAATCCTTTCCTATTTAAAGTTCCCAAGAAAGTACGAATTACCTTCATTATTCAGAGGTTTGCTTTTCTGATATGCATCTACAGAAGTCTCCGTTAGCTGGTCAGTAACATTCATAGGGTCTTTTATGTGACGAAACCTACAAGAGTTTCCCTTAATGCACCAGCCCTTTGCAAAGAAGTCGCATATAATAGCTGGTCGTTTTTTTTTCTTCATTAACTTAGGTCGCAGATGAGTCACATATGTGAGCTGGTCGTTTGTTTCCTTCGTTAACTTCCATTGCAGGTGACAAAATTTTAGGTCTTATCACGGGAATATCCAATCTGGAAAACCTAAAAGATATTAGTACTTGATTCTAGCGTAAAGATAAGACTTGAAACCACTATTAGTCAACATATACATTGACTAATAATAAGATATTTTGAGGTACTGAAATGTCACTGCACCTGGGTTCCTTTGGTTGTGCATCACTGACATCAATAACATCCTTAAGTGTAGTTTGTTCCTCGATGACTGAAACTTTATTAGAGTCATTGGAAGTACTCGTTAATGCATCTCCATTTTGTTCCTCAAGATGTGAAACTTTCTCAGATTCCTTGACGCTGGTTACTGCATCTCCACCAGTCACTTTTTTACTGCATTCAATAAGATTAGTGATCTCAGCACTAATCATTCCACCATCACATTGAGGAGCTTTCTCTTTGTCAGATATGACAGTTTCCTTCCCTGAAAATGTCCAGCCGAACTTTAATCTTTAATCTTGTTTCTATACTTTGCCAAGATAATGTAACTATATATAATATCGAAGGTATTATAAGGTTTTTCCATTATGTAGCTACCAATAGTGACATAATGCCACAAAACAAAACAAAAACGTCATAAAAACAAATTTTCTTCATTAATATTGAAAATCTTCCCGTTCTACTTTTTTCATCATTTCTGATGTTTCGGTTTCTGTTGTATGTTACAAATGTCGAAACTAACATTACCAATAAATCTGCTTATCTGGTACAATGATAAGCATGTCCCAACCTATCTAACTTTTCTTGGCCTGCTTTGAAGATACCGTGCTTGAAGACTCCATATATGTATGTCAGATTGTATCCCCATGCTGGCAAATTTAACGTGAGAATAGATGAACAGGCATTCGATAGATAAGTCATATAAAGCACGACTATTTCATATGAGCAAAATGTCGGATAAACAAAAAATGTTCGTTTAAAAACTTACCACCAACACCTCTGTTCCAACTTGTAACAGATGCAATTCTACTCAACAATACAGTTAGTTGGCCTAAATTTACTTTTATCATGACGAACTACAATGGCGTCACTCAACCCCTTCATGAATTTGTTCACTTAAGATGGCCCTCCCCTGCAATGTGCAGAGTCTGTAAGTACAAAACAGAAATCCGCATACTGTTTGCTGTGAGCTAAACATGGTCATGGCATGGGGCATCCTTGACATTGTTCAAACAAAGAATTAGATCAGAAGAACATGGTATCCACTAAAAGGCGTTGTAAAAAATAAATCAATTGGGAAAAGTAATTTGGTTTGATGTTTTTATCATTTCGAGCGTCCTACAACTCTATTAGGCAACAGGCTACCTAAGGGTTTTTGCATCGACAATTTGGAATTCAACTTAAAGTACATGTAGCAACACAAATGTAGATTTATACAGCTCACCTAATTATGATAGTTTCCAACATAAGTCTATAACTCTTTAAAAATTATTAATTCGTCACCCAAAATTGTACAAATTTAGCTTATATAAAAATATAACCTCGCGACCCTGCCTTTGTATTCTTCCTTAACTTCCTCAGTATGATCATCTGATCTTGATGGATAGGCAACACACATTCTCTTAAAATTATACTGTATTATAAAAAAAATTGGATACATAAATCTTACCAATCCAATTGTGTAATGAGACACCAACCCAAATAGAGCCGACACCATTGCTCAAAATCTTGATTGCAATGGCACTTCCAATCAGGTCTTTAATATCAGCCGCTGTCAACGCTATATTTGCCATAAACAAAGCTATGCATCTTAAATTAATTGAACCTCATAAGCCCACTAAATAAGCTAATACAAACACACCCTTACCTTTACTTTTACTGAACTATCTGTATCCATGACACCATCACACCACCGAAGTGGATTATCAGTAAACAACCAACAACACCGCTGCAATTGAGCCCCCAAATCCATGGAACCTGGCTTGCAAATATCTTGACCATTAAATGGCAATTGTTGCACTTGATCCATATTTGTTGTTGATTGGTAAATTTGTTGGACTTCCTCTACATCTGCAATTTCTTCATTCTTCACCTGTTTAAGTTTGCAACTCTATGTTAATAGCTTATTTTACACAGTTTTAAAAGCAAAGCGTATTACCAAACTCGCGTCCCTTCCACAATAGCATCTGACAAAACAAAGTTTGCATAACAGAAGCCTTAACAATCCCAGTATTAATCACAACAAAACCATTAACTCTCCTAATATTCAAAATAAAACTACCCGTTACATAAAAGATGCCAAATCTTTATCAAACAATGTCACAAATCCTTATTAACATTACTCAACATCATTAACATACCTATCATATACACGACTTAGTTTTGCAAAAATAAATATGTTTCTTTACATGAGTATCTAAAATTAACACTTTTTATTGCAGGCCTATATTAGCTAAGATAAAAAGCCACCAATACATCAACGTCAGTCAAGCCATCCTAAAATTACTATATCTCAAAGTCTAGCTTGCCATCTCTGTAGGAGACAATAGATGAACCTTCGTCAACATTCAACTGCCTATGCTTAGGGTCATAATCATCCACATTTATCAATATGAGTGCTATGAGAGTATCTAAGAATGAGATAACTTATAGGTGACTACAGATACAACTTCATTATTCAATATACCATTCATGCTAACGACGCTAGCTAATCATATAAGTTTTGCTTCAGTTGTATCACTACTTACCCAATCATATTAGTGAAAACGTCGCAAGCTTTGACTTCCTGTATCAAATGGACCTCTTTTTCAAAGTTAGAATTTGTGTTACCTCAAGATCACAGCCTTAGCACCATGTCGTAATTGAATCTCAACTTCTTCCGCCTGATCCTACTTTGTCCACCATAGCGAGCATGCGGGTCTCTGTAGGCCCTTGTGTCGTACTCCAAGTCGAAGACTTTTTAGATATGCAAACGAATTTTCTTGCCAAAAAATTACAAAGAAACATTAGTGCTTAGTAACTGTAACCTACAATTATTTACATTTGAATTAGCTAATAATAACAGAAATAGAATAAAATTTAGCTGCAAACTTAGCAAATGAAGAAGGTCCGCCCCGCTAAGATACAGGCTTCACCCGTTCTTCGAAAACCTCGTTAATCTCATTAAAAAAATACCAAAAAAACATTTTTCATCCCTAAACTGATAAATATTTTATACAATAAGAGAAGGTTTATATCTACACAATAACTAATTCAATAAAGCCTAAAAGTTACTGTCACATGAACTAAAAAGTTTAACCGGAATCGATCTTCAGTTCACAATCAGAAAAGTCATCGACATAACTAAAGTACAACAAACCATTTAAAGCTACACAATAACGGATACAATTAGACCCAAAACATTCAAATCGTTTAGCATGACAATCATACACCACAAATACTAATTAATGTAACTTAGTTGACGATAAACATTCAAATTGAATTCTATTTTACAAAAACTTCAAGTCTACCAGCGCTAACAAACTACCTCTGGTGTCATAAGTTAACGATAAACTTTTACATCGAATACATGCGGCGCCATAAGCTGAATTTAGCAATCCCGTAATCCCAAAAAAAAAGTAGCCTTATCAGGTATACAAAAACTAAATAAGCTTATAAGTGGGGAAAAGAAGCTAATTCAAACACTCCCTAACAAAACGCGATAACTAATCCTCAAGCAAATTTATAAACTCTTTAACTAAATCTACATTCATTAAACTAATTATGATTCAAATATCGATTCATACAACAATCTAAAACCCAATCCCAATCGACACCACTATATTCTACAATATTCTATTTCGGCCTTAATATAATCCTCAAGTAATAACCACAGCCAAAATACGTTAATGCAGCTAATCCCTAATCTAGGAAACAACTTATAATTAATTCTTAAATAATAACCTTAACTCCAAAAAAAAAGCTCCAAAAAGGAATGAAGATATGAATTCCAAACAACAACTTATAACTAATTCTGAAAACCTATGGCCAATCCTGAAACAGCGACCTTAATAAAAATCATCAGCGCAAATAACCAAATCACCAAAAGAATCCAACTATAAAGATCCTTAATCCCAAAATACCTTATAGTTAATCCTGAAACAACAACTTTAACGAAAATCCTATATCATCAAAGGATTCGAGCTCTAAAAATCCTTAATCTTAAAACAACTTATACTAATACGGAGTGAGAATAGATTATGAACTCTTGGGTCTAAAAACACAAAAAGTAAGAAGAAGCAATCCCAAACACTATTTATAAATTCTAACTTCAAAATTGATATTTTACATAACGAAAAAAAGTAGGAACAATGATCTTCCAATAATATTCGGATTTTGCAAATACCTTAGTGATTTCGAATCTTCATACAATGACCTCATCATCTAGACTAAATAATAATACATATAATCATTAAAAAAAAACTGATTAATTAACAATCAATTTATAAAAAAGAAAAATACTACAATAATCCCTTGTATACATACCTTCGAAGCAGTGTGTATTAATGATAGCAATTTAATGATGAAGAACAAATTATGAAAACCATGAAAGACCAGTTATGGTAAAATTATGGCCCAAGATGATTTATTCTGTCAATGGAATAGATTTTGACCATCAATAAACTTGTAATGAATACAAGAGTCTGGCGGAAGTTCAAAAAAGCCTACTTCTGCATGCAAAACCCTAACTCACGAATTAAATGGTACGAAGATATCAACATTCGTATCTTCCATGAACTACTATATTTAAGGAAAATATATGATGATAAGTTTTTTTTTTAATACTGAATTGTGGAGTGATTAAGAGATATATATTTTGTTTTTGAATTGTCTATCACAACTTCTGGCTTGCTCCATTGGTTGAAGCACTTGTTTGTGCATTAATAGACCCATGTTCGAATCTTGTAAAGGCCAAAATTTTGGATTTAATTAATACCGAATTTTTGATGATGTCATACTCCTACGTGGATAACATTGATGACATGGAAATATGACATGGCATTATGGGATGCCAAGTGGCATTTTATGTGGCATGCCTCCTCTTATATATAATGTATATATATATATATATATATATATATATATATATATATATATATATATATATATATATATATATATATATACGGACTCAAGATTTTTAAGAGGGCGTTGCACAAAATAAATGTAGGACTAACTAAAGTTATACTGTAAGATACGAAAATAGCAAAAAAAAAATAATAATAATACAAAAATGAAGGTTGCACATCCTACAAAAACGGCAGTTTTGAAATCTTTTTGTAATTCGTGACCTAAAATTGAGTGTAGCCCGTGCCACACCCAGCATACATGTAAGTCCGTCTATGTGTGTGTGTATGTATATATATATATATATATATATGTGTGTGTGTGTGTGTGTATATATATATATATATATATATATATATATATATATATATATATATATATATATATATATATATATAGGGGGGCCTTTATTTTGAGAACCCTGTTAAGTGCGAGAACTGCGAGAACTCCTCTAAACCAATAAGATTTTTTTAAATATTAAAAATTATTATTAATCCATAAGGGTATTATAGTAAAATACAATTTTTATATTCTTTTTTATTTTTTAATTAAAAACCGATTTTTTTTTTGTTTTTCTTTTTTTTTTGGCATTGTTTCAGAATATTACATGTGCATACATGTTTTTTAAAAGACGAGGTGCATGTATGTTTCATGGTTTCGGAATGTTAGAGGTGCATACGCGTTTTTTTTTTTTTTTTTTTTTTTTTTTTTTTTTTTTTTTTTTTTTAAGATGAGGTGCATGTATGTTTCTATTGTACAATTGTTTAGATATTTATACCATCAATCCAATATTTTTCGGCTTATAACTAGCCATTATTCTTTTTGAAGTTTGATACAAAATTAAAGAATATAAACCTATATAAAAAAAAGATTTATATACTTATACGATACACTTCATTTGATTTGATTACAAGTACAAAAAATACATATGCAATAATTGTTTCTTCTCAAAGCCGCAAATTATCTTCAAGCATCTATATGTGCATCCACTTGTTAGTCTTCAATGATATTATCATCTTCATGAACCTGAAACAAGCACACACAAATATAACTAAAACCACACACAAATTTTATACTTGAAACACATATGCACATTTCACTAAACATGTATGCACCATTCCTTAAAACATGTATGTACCATTCTTAAAACATGTATGCACACCATTTTGTATTATCTTTGATTTTATATGAACAATAAAATACATATACACACCATTTTTATTGATTTTTTTTACATAAACATGTATGCACAATTTCTTAAAACATGTATCTACCATTCCTTGAAACATATAATCAATATCATTAAAAAAACACCCAAACCGATTATCATTAAAAAAAACCACATATACAGATAATCGATATCCACAAATAGATAACACCTAAAACATACAAAACAATCGACATTTAACAATCATAAATCATGGATAATTATGATTACCAATACCAATCGGAAAGTATTATTGCCGACTAAGTACCGAGGTTCAAACGATGTCAACATTTATATAATAAAAATTATGCATAATGATTTTTATTGCCGACTAAGTATTATTGCCGACTAAATACCAATCGGAAACGATGCCAACAATTATATAATTTATTATGAAACGGGATTTTTCGGATTAAAATACTCTTTGTTTCCTGTCGTGTTTATAAAAATAATGTTCAAACGATGTCAACATTCATGATTCTTAGTTTGTTTCCTGTGGTGTCTACAAAAATAAAAAAAGGGCCAATTCAATTTATGCATAATGAATATTATTGGTGAAATAACAATTATGGTTGGTGAAAACTTTTTACCTTAAACGTAACAAGACTCTTGACAAAAACGAAGGTTTTCTGCTGGAGCATATCCGTCTAAATAGACATTAATTCCTTGTTTTATAGTGTAGGGTACGGTCACAGAAGAAATAGGACGATTTTGAGAGGGTGCTGCTAGGGTTTGGGGTGAAGAAGAAATAGATGGAGAGTGAAATGCTAATTTGATTCTAGATCTGAAAAATGAATGAGATATGAAACGGTTTTTGATATATCTTCCTTTTTTTCTGGAAAAAATTAAATTCCAATTTTGCCCCTAATTTAATTTTTTCTATCAAATTAAGTTACATATATTTTCAAAAATGCCATTATGCATTGACATGATGTACATTATGTATTATTAGGAGTAAAAAATGAGGTTCTCGCAGTTCTCGCGCTTAACAGGATTCTCAAAATAAAGATACACTATATATATATATATATATATATATATATATATATATATATATATATATATATATATATATATATATATATATATATATATAGGGGAGGGTTAATGTGAGATTGATGAGTGTGTAAATACTCATCATTTTTGTACAAAATAAACTGCAAATTCATCTGAAAACACTCAGAAACACATCAAAATGATCAAAATATCACAAATCAGTGTTTTATGTGTTTTAAATGCAAAAATATCAAAATCAGATGAAAAACATATCAAATTTGCAAAAATTGCAGTTTTAGTCCCCCAAGTTTCAAAAATTATCAAAAATAGTCCCTGAGTCAAAATTTCAAAAGAAAAATCATCAAAGGTCCTTTTTAAATCATAACTTGTCAAATTTGGTCCTTTGGTGAAAAATGTAAAAAGTTTTGAGAAAATTACAAAAATGGTCCTTCAACTTTCAAAATTGGCAGATTTGGTCCCTGGAAAATGTGAAAGTGGCAACTTTGGTCCTTGTAATATTGACACTTGTCAATTTCAGTCCCTGAAACATCTTTGAGAAATTGGCAGCCTTGATCCCTACAGTTTCAGAAGTTACAAGTTAGGCCCTTGTATTTTAAAACCCTTTAAACACCTTGGCCCATGTCACAAACCATTATGAACCCCTGCCAATACCTTTGTGACCCTGTCATTACTACATTTTGGACCCCCTGGTATTTAATATACCAGTCAAACCCCTTTTGACCACCTCCTTCCCTCCTAAACATCACGGGTGCACCATTTCATCATATCCAACCCTGCAACCACCTGATCACACTCCACCTTCTCACCATCATCACCCCTACTTTCCCCCCTCCAAACACAAAGATCCAAGGTACATTTAATGCACCTCCAATCTCTCACTCAACCTCACAAGCAGTTAAAAAATGCTTTGGCGCCAAAATGTGCTAAACGGCTAGGATTAACTTGGGTGATCCAAGGGTCAGTATTCTTGGTGGGATATGTCCAGAAAGATGAGAGAAGTGCCTTGGAGCCTATAAGAGGCCAAGTGGAAGCATGAAGACAGAGTTAGCTTTTAATTATTTTTCATATATGTCGAATTGTAGCTAAAATTGTCTTAAGTAACTTTCCTTTGTATTTTTAAGCTTATTGTGTATCAATCAACAGTTTTTAAGTGTTTACTACTCATTTCTAGTTTGAATTGAAAGTAATTATCAATTTCTATAATTCAAGTCCACTGTTGAGATTTTGCATTTCAAAATCCCTTGTTTAAGTATTTAGCCACTCATTTTCAATCTCAAATAAGCTTATATAAGCTCACAAAAGTTATCCATAAGCTCACAATTCAGTTTCACTCATTTGTGAATCTTGGTCAACTAAAGTCAACACGGGTACAAAAATTGATGCAGAAAGGAATGGGTTGATTCAGACAATGGAATGGGTTGAAATGGAAAGCAATGGGTTGGTTTAATAGATTAGTGGTTCTTGGTTCTCATTGTGCTAGCCATAGTGGCTTGGACTCTTTGTAAGTCAAAATTTAAGTTTCATGCATAATCTACATTTGTGGTTCAAATCTGTCATAATCTGTTTTAATAGAAGTATTTAAGTGTTATTAAGTTAGTTTGATCATAATATCAGTTGTTTCATTGTTAAAACCTGTTTTTAGCTCATATCAGTAACATAAAGGGGTGTTTGGATAGCTAGCTTAAACTGATTTCAAAGCTGTTTTGGTCTGAGATTATTATTGCTTTAGTCTCTAATATCAATAACTTACTCATTCAAGTCCTTTTATTGCATCATTAAACACTAAAAGTCAAACCTTGCTAAAATCTGTCTTGTTAATCTTAACTGTTGGAATCTGTTGAATCAAAACCAATCAAATAGGTCTTAAACTAGTTAAGCTTGCTTGATAAACTTTCATTACATCATATTTCATCAAAATCAATCCTACATTTGCCTTGGAATCTCACAAAAGTCAAAGTTCAACTGATTTTTAAAAGTCAAAAATGTGTCAAAAGGTGAATTATGCAGAACTTGCAGAGTGTGCACAGGCTTCAATAAGTGTTTGTAGGGTCTGATTTTTGGTCCATAAGTAGTCTACCAGGTGGTCTATAAGACCTCATTTCTGTTTTTGGCTAAAGTTTTCTAGATAAGCTAGTGCATAAGCTTAAAGTGAGGGCCTGTTCACTGTTTCTGCCTATAATCAGTTAGTCCATTAAGCTGTCAATCTGCTTATCAGAGCTTAGGAGTAGTTGTATTTAGCTTAAATTAGCTTATATTAGTATAACTTTAGGATTGTAGAAGTTTGATGGCTTATTATTACTGTTTGCTTATTTTTGAGTGCTTATTTTAGCTTAAATTACACTGTAGCTCTTGAATCTGTTACATAAGCCCCATATTTCTCATTTTTTATAGAATCAGAATAGTATTTCAGAGTTTTCCTGAATTTTTCATTAATTTTGGTCACCATTTAGTATTTTTCTTAATTAAAAATAGATTTTAATCACTTTTAAATAGGTTTTATTGCAAATAATTAAGAAAAAGCTCAAAAAAATAATTTTTAAATTTTCTTAGTTTAAGATAAATATAAAAAGTGAAAAAAGTAATTTTCTAGATTTTTCTTAGTTTATTTGGTAATTTTTAGTAATTTAAATAGTTTTTAATAGTTTAAAATTCATAAAAAATAGAAAAATAATCAGAAAAATACAAAAATAGTTTTGAAAATTCTAGTTTGATATTTTAGACTTTTTCATTTCATAATTTTATTTTTCTAGCTTTATCTCCTCATTTTTTGTATTTTAGTTAATTATTAAATAGTTAAAATTAGTTTTTAATTAATAATAATTAGATAATTAGTGGTAAAAATAGTTTTCTTTTTCTAAAAAGTTTCTTTTATCGTTAGGATTGTAAAAATATAATTTTCATATTTTTAGGGTTAATATTGCTTTAGTTTCACGTTTTTAATTTGTACGTCGCGTAGATTTTAATTTCGGTTTCGTAAAAACAAAAAGAACAAAAACATCATTTTAATTTCAGTGATAGCGTTTATTTAATAGATTTTATCTTTTTAACTTTCTTTAATTTGCCTTTAAGCCGTTGTTATCTGTTGGCTTTTTCTGTAGTTTTAATAATCACCAAACCCTTTTCCGTTCAAACTCCTCGATCACTGTACGTTTGATAAATCATTGCATAGCTCGCTGGGACATAACGACCCGGGGAAACATTGTACTCCTCAGATCTTAATTGCATTGGTTGTTGAGCAGTTTTTAGTCTTTTAGACTTGACTGTTTAGCACCGATCAAATTTTGGCGCCGCTGCCGGGGAGCTGTGCTGATTTATCTTCCGTGTAGCAGATTAGTTGTTTGAATCCTCACTCATTGTCTATATCATCCATTTCTGTATATATATATATCCATATTTTCTTCTTAAAAATCCAAAAACCCAAAAACAAGCAAAAACGTATAAAACACAAAAATATTTTTCTTTTGTTTATATATATGTATCAAATAATAAAAATACAAAAAGAATCGTCGTTTTCTTAATAATAAACAACTTAAAAGATTACCACCGAAAACCAAGGCAGTGCACTACCTAACTGGGGGTGCGACCATAATAAGTTCCCGAACTAAAGATATAAAACTTGCCTTTGTGTCCATTGTGATTGGTGTACCTTTTTCAAAGAAGCCATTCATCTTGGATTATTGGTTAAGTTCACTGTTGTTTTGCCTCGATTTTGTGTTAATTGATTTTGTTGTGATATCGACGTTTCAGAACCAGAAAACCCATAAAGATTCTTCTCACCTGATTTTTACAAAACATCTTCATAATTCTCATTCTCATCTGAAAGATTTCATAATTCCCATTTCTCTCCTTAGCTCTGAGATTCCTTAGAGTTAACTCTAGTGCATGCGCACTCGTTCTTCTAGATCATTGAGTCCTTTGCGTGATCTAGCAGAAATTCCAAGAAGACGTTCTCGTAGGCGTGCTGCCCAAATAGTCGAACCCGAGATTCGTACTATTTCTAGCAACAACATGGCAGACGAACGTACTATGGCGGAAATGCTCCAGGCACCCACCGAGGGTTATGGAGATGCCATCGTCTTACCGGTAATCAATTCTGATCACTTCGAATTGAAGACACATTTAATCCAACTTGTGTCTACGAATCAATTCCGCGGGTCTGATCGAGAAGACCCGTATGCACACATCCGTTGGTTCAACCATTTGACATCAACTCTCAATTACAAAGATGTGCCACAACAGGTGATCAAATTGATGCTATTTCCGTTCTCACTTGCGGGGGCAGCCAGGATTTGGCTGGAAAAAGAACCCCCTCGATCCATCGAAACTTGGGAGGATCTTGTCCAAAAGTTTGTCAATTATTTCTTCCCTCCATCAAAGACGACTAATCTTAAAAATGAAATTTCTGGATTTCGTCAAAATTTCGATGAAAATTTTGGAGAGGCATGGGAGAGATTCAAAGATCTCCTCAGGAAATGCCCCCATCATGAATTCACGGAGCTTCAACAAGTTAATATCTTTTACAATGGGTTGAACGGTAATGATCAAGATTCTTTGAACGCATCCGCGGGTGGCAATATCTTGAATCGTAAACCTAAAGATGTGCTTGAAATTTGCGAGAGTAAATCAAAAGTTCCTTTTTCTCGCAACAAAGTCAATGTTCCGAACACTCCTGCTTCTTCATCCGGTAACTCTTCTGAGTTAGCAGCTCCGATAGCTGCTCTAACGGACATCATCCATTGTATGATAAAAGAGGTAAAGGAAATCAAAAGCGAAATTCATAAGCCCGAACCAGTCAAAGCCGTAAACAAGGTGTGTGAAACTTGTAGTGGTCCACACGCGTATTATGATTGTCAAGCAACCGATGCTTCCTTTTACCAAGCTCCCGTAGCTTCGGTAAACCACAATCAATACCGACCACAGGCTGATCCTCACTACCGTGCACCTAGCGGTATGACACCACCTGGTTTTCCTCCCGTGCAAAACCATGGCAATCAGAATCGCTTTGTTCTGAATCAAGGACAAAATTTCAATAACTCTCAAAATTTCAATCAAAACCGGAACAATTTCAACCAGCCTCAACCTTATCAAGCTCCAAATCATCAAAGTTATCAACCACCTCCTCAAGCTCCCATGCCAAATGACTTCATGAAAATGACTGAGGCAAACATGCGTTCAATGCAAACTCAGATCAATAACATGAGAGGTGAGCTAAAAAGGGAAATTGATACCACATTATCTCGGCAGACAAATGAGTTAAAGAATATGATGAGCAGTTTCATGAACATGAATATGAACAAAGCTTCACCATCTTCTGGAGGACTCCCAAGCAATACAGTTACCAATCCAAATGCCGAGTTGAAAGCCGTCACCACTCGTAGTGGTAAGACGCACAATGGACCTACGACTCCAATGCCCCCTCCTCCTGTGGCATTTAGTCAAGTTACCAAGGAGACAACGGACAAGGTGCATTATTCAAGCCCACAAAGTACCGCACACGTCCCACCTTCGGTAGTCCAAGCCTTAAGTCCGGAACCCGATGTTCCGAAGAAAAATCTTGAGCCAGAAAACACTTCCATCCCTGCTCAAAAGTCTAGTCAGCTTCCTTACCCATCAAGAATGAATGATGAGAAGCTCAAAGACAAAAACAAAGAGCAAATGGAAAAATTTTTCCAAATATTCAATGAGCTTCACTTTGATATAAGCTTCGTTGATGCTCTCGTTCTAATGCCTAAATTTGCATCTACGCTTAAAGGCTTACTCACCAACAAAGACAAGCTATCAGAGATGGCGAAAACTCCTCTCAATGAGCAATGCTCAGCAGCCATTCTTAACAAGCTTCCCGAAAAGCTTGAAGACCCTGGCCGGTTCTTAATCCCGTGTGATTTCTTGGGGATGTTTCAATGCTCCGCCTTGGCCGATCTTGGCGCTAGCATTAACCTCATGCCACTCTCAGTATGGAAGAAACTGTCTCTTCCTGAACTTTCATCCACTCGTATGACACTCGAGCTAGCGGATCGTACCGTAACTCGTCCGCTTGGGATAGCCGAGGATGTCGTGATGAAAGTGGGAAAATTTCACTTTCATGCTGACTTTGTTGTAGTAGACTTCGATGCAGATCCTAGAGTTCCCCTTATCTTAGGGAGAGCTTTCTTGAGGACGAGTCGTGCTCTGATCGATGTGTTTGCGGAAGAGTTGACCATACGGGTCGACAACGAAGAGCTCACGTTAAATATCAACCAGAACTCTAAACCTCTGTACAAACAGAGTGTTACCACAATTGATCAAAAATCTGAAAGAATCAATGCAACACTCTCAAATTTCAGGGTTAAGAGTGTTTACCAAAAACGTGCTGAGCTCAAAGCTTTGAAAATTACCCCTGGTTCAAACAAATGGTTTGAAAGTTGTACCAGGGAAGTCAAGAGTGTTCTTGATGATGATGACGATGATCTAGAATCGGAGACTTCATCGGAAGTGGTGGAAACTGCTAGCTCTAAGAGCACACCACTTGTCCCACCTCCGGCATCAGTTTGTCGCATCGAGATTGTTACGTCTGTGGATGAAACCAAACTCTCTTCAGTTTCATCTCAGTTGGATGATGATGTTTGTGATCCAATGGGAGACATTCTTCCCATGGATGAATTGCTCAAAAATAATCCATCATCTTCTAGTCTTATTCCCGACTCTTCCATCCCTTCTCTCATTCTTGATGAGGAGGATGACAACTTTTGGAATGAAGTCGAGGCCTTTCTTAGTGATGAGTCAATTCCAATGGGAATTGATAACACTTACCTTGATCCGGAGGGAGACATCCTTTTTCTGGGAAGATTGTTGATTGAAGAACCATTTCCCACCCTCCCTCCCGGACACCTTCTTGCCAATCACCATCTAAGCTTCAAGTTTAAGCTTAAAGATGTCAAAACTGGTGATTTGCTTCTTTCTGATGAAGAATGGACTTGCATTGTCATGCATATCTTTGTTCCATTCTTCACAGATGGTGTGGTTGCTCTTTCCCTTTTCTCTTTCGGGAATGAGGACACCATCTTTGACCCCGGTATCATCCATTATAGTTTCTAACTATTAAACAATACCGAGGTTATATCTCGTCGGTGTGGAACTTTCTGATGTTCATATGTTCATTAACATTGTGAACGAAAGTCCGATCGAGATTGGTTTTCCACGTTACTTTCCCCATGAACAAATGAATGCGGGGTCGAGTCAAGCTAGCGACTCGGGAATCAAAAACAGTAGCATGTCGTATGGGTTTTCACCCATATTTCTGTCTTCTCACCTCCTTCTACCACCCTAGTGTGGGGGGGTTGCCCACATGTTTCAAAAAAAAAAAAAAAAAAAAAAAAAAAAAAAAAAAAAAAAAAAAAAAATCATCTTTCTAAATAATGGCCGTAGTATTTCCCTTTTACGTTCTTTGTTTCGGCATAACCGCCGGTACTTTGAATATTGAGGGCAATATTCATATCTAAGTGTGGGGGGGAATTCTCACGAATTTTATCATATAATTATACCAATTCCCCCGTTTTTGGCCAAAATTTTTTTTGGAGTAAGTGTTCTACACTTTCTCATTTGGTTATCAGTCCGCCATGTCTGTAAAACAAAAGGATTGGCTAATCCAGGAGCAAACGGCTCTTGGTAAAGATTTCTCAAATCCGTTTATATGGCTTGCAATTTGCCCAAAATTGTATGGTTCTCAACTCACCATATCCTAAAAAGTGAAGAGTTGGCTAGCCCGCAAGATTATGGCTTGTGGTAAAGGCAGTGGAAAAACCATAATTGGTAATCAGCTCACCAAAGATAATATTGATAATTTATCTAAGAGTTGGCTAGTCCAGAGCAAACGGCTTCTGGTAAAGACAAATCAAATCCGTTAGAAGCTGGTGGTTTGCTCAAAATCACATGGTTATCGGTGTACCATGGTTCTTACTTGAACTGAAACATTTGGCTACTCCAGAAGTAATGGCTTTTGGTAAAGAGTTTAAAATCCATTATGTTTTCTCAAATCATTGCTAGGGACTAGCAATATCTCAGTGTGGGGGATTGATGAGTGTGTAAATACTCATCATTTTTGTACAAAATAAACTGCAAATTCATCTGAAAACACTCAGAAACACATCAAAATGATCAAAATATCACAAATCAGTGTTTTATGTGTTTTAAATGCAAAAATATCAAAATCAGATGAAAAACATATCAAATTTGCAAAAATTGCAGTTTTAGTCCCCCAAGTTTCAAAAATTGTCAAAAATAGTCCCTGAGTCAAAATTTCAAAAGAAAAATCATCAAAGGTCCTTTTTAAATCATAACTTGTCAAATTTGGTCCTTTGGTGAAAAATGTAAAAAGTTTTGAGAAAATTACAAAAATGGTCCTTCAACTTTCAAAATTGGCAGATTTGGTCCCTGGAAAATGTGAAAGTGGCAACTTTGGTCCTTGTAATATTGACACTTGTCAATTTCAGTCCCTGAAACATCTTTGAGAAATTGGCAGCCTTGATCCCTACAGTTTCAGAAGTTACAAGTTAGGCCCTTGTATTTTAAAACCCTTTAAACACCTTGGCCCATGTCACAAACCATTATGAACCCCTGCCAATACCTTTGTGACCCTGTCATTACTACATTTTGGACCCCCTGGTATTTAATATACCAGTCAAACCCCTTTTGACCACCTCCTTCCCTCCTAAACATCACGGGTGCACCATTTCATCATATCCAACCCTGCAACCACCTGATCACACTCCACCTTCTCACCATCATCACCCCTACTTTCCCCCCTCCAAACACAAAGATCCAAGGTACATTTAATGCACCTCCAATCTCTCACTCAACCTCACAAGCAGTTAAAAAATGCTTTGGCGCCAAAATGTGCTAAACGGCTAGGATTAACTTGGGTGATCCAAGGGTCAGTATTCTTGGTGGGATATGTCCAGAAAGATGAGAGAAGTGCCTTGGAGCCTATAAGAGGCCAAGTGGAAGCATGAAGACAGAGTTAGCTTTTAATTATTTTTCATATATGTCGAATTGTAGCTAAAATTGTCTTAAGTAACTTTCCTTTGTATTTTTAAGCTTATTGTGTATCAATCAACAGTTTTTAAGTGTTTACTACTCATTTCTAGTTTGAATTGAAAGTAATTATCAATTTCTATAATTCAAGTCCACTGTTGAGATTTTGCATTTCAAAATCCCTTGTTTAAGTATTTAGCCACTCATTTTCAATCTCAAATAAGCTTATATAAGCTCACAAAAGTTATCCATAAGCTCACAATTCAGTTTCACTCATTTGTGAATCTTGGTCAACTAAAGTCAACACGGGTACAAAAATTGATGCAGAAAGGAATGGGTTGATTCAGACAATGGAATGGGTTGAAATGGAAAGCAATGGGTTGGTTTAATAGATTAGTGGTTCTTGGTTCTCATTGTGCTAGCCATAGTGGCTTGGACTCTTTGTAAGTCAAAATTTAAGTTTCATGCATAATCTACATTTGTGGTTCAAATCTGTCATAATCTGTTTTAATAGAAGTATTTAAGTGTTATTAAGTTAGTTTGATCATAATATCAGTTGTTTCATTGTTAAAACCTGTTTTTAGCTCATATCAGTAACATAAAGGGGTGTTTGGATAGCTAGCTTAAACTGATTTCAAAGCTGTTTTGGTCTGAGATTATTATTGCTTTAGTCTCTAATATCAATAACTTACTCATTCAAGTCCTTTTATTGCATCATTAAACACTAAAAGTCAAACCTTGCTAAAATCTGTCTTGTTAATCTTAACTGTTGGAATCTGTTGAATCAAAACCAATCAAATAGGTCTTAAACTAGTTAAGCTTGCTTGATAAACTTTCATTACATCATATTTCATCAAAATCAATCCTACATTTGCCTTGGAATCTCACAAAAGTCAAAGTTCAACTGATTTTTAAAAGTCAAAAATGTGTCAAAAGGTGAATTATGCAGAACTTGCAGAGTGTGCACAGGCTTCAATAAGTGTTTGTAGGGTCTGATTTTTGGTCCATAAGTAGTCTACCAGGTGGTCTATAAGACCTCATTTCTGTTTTTGGCTAAAGTTTTCTAGATAAGCTAGTGCATAAGCTTAAAGTGAGGGCCTGTTCACTGTTTCTGCCTATAATCAGTTAGTCCATTAAGCTGTCAATCTGCTTATCAGAGCTTAGGAGTAGTTGTATTTAGCTTAAATTAGCTTATATTAGTATAACTTTAGGATTGTAGAAGTTTGATGGCTTATTATTACTGTTTGCTTATTTTTGAGTGCTTATTTTAGCTTAAATTACACTGCAGCTCTTGAATCTGTTACATAAGCCCCATATTTCTCATTTTTTATAGAATCAGAATAGTATTTCAGAGTTTTCCTGAATTTTTCATTAATTTTGGTCACCATTTAGTATTTTTCTTAATTAAAAATAGATTTTAATCACTTTTAAATAGGTTTTATTGCAAATAATTAAGAAAAAGCTCAAAAAAATAATTTTTCAATTTTCTTAGTTTAAGATAAATATATAAAGTGAAAAAAGTAATTTTCTAGATTTTTCTTAGTTTATTTGGTAATTTTTAGTAATTTAAATAGTTTTTAATAGTTTAAAATTCATAAAAAATAGAAAAATAATCAGAAAAATACAAAAATAGTTTTGAAAATTCTAGTTTGATATTTTAGACTTTTTCATTTCATAATTTTATTTTTCTAGCTTTATCTCCTCATTTTTTGTATTTTAGTTAATTATTAAATAGTTAAAATTAGTTTTTAATTAATAATAATTAGATAATTAGTGGTAAAAATAGTTTTCTTTTTCTAAAAAGTTTCTTTTATCGTTAGGATTGTAAAAATATAATTTTCATATTTTTAGGGTTAATATTGCTTTAGTTTCACGTTTTTAATTTGTACGTCGCGTAGATTTTAATTTCGGTTTCGTAAAAACAAAAAGAACAAAAACATCATTTTAATTTCAGTGATAGCGTTTATTTAATAGATTTTATCTTTTTAACTTTCTTTAATTTGCCTTTAAGCCGTTGTTATCTGTTGGCTTTTTCTGTAGTTTTAATAATCACCAAACCCTTTTCCGTTCAAACTCCTCGATCACTGTACGTTTGATAAATCATTGCATAGCTCGCTGGGACATAACGACCCGGGGAAACATTGTACTCCTCAGATCTTCATTGATTTCGTGCCTAAGCAGTTTTAAGTTTTCTTACGCTTGCGTGAGAGAGCTTGACTGTTTGGCGCGCATCAGAGATCAAACTTAAAGTTGTAAAAATAAGATCAAATCTAAAAAACCACTAAAACATTTATAAATAAGAATTTTAGCAATCATACACAAAAAAAATAATATTTTAATACAAATTAACATTTTAGCAACTAATAACCAAATGATACATGAGTTTGGATTAGTGATACACCTGATACACATTACACTAATAAATATTCCAAAACGTGATACACATAAAAACCTGATACACATTAAACTTTTAATCAAAATGTATCACCTAGGTTTCGTAAATTTTAAAAAGATATCTATCCGAACTTTAACAATTTTAGTTGTAGTAAATAAAAAAATTATTTTTATTGTAAGGAGAGTATCTCTTGTCAAATTTTAGTTCGATCTCATTTTAACAACTTTAAGTTTGATCTTATTTGATCTAGATTATATATATATATATATATATATATATATATATATATATATATATATATATATATATATATATATATATATATATATATAGTCCGGTTCTAGAGAAAAGTGTAATTAGAGAGAAAAGTGAGAAAAAAAGTTTCAGGGCAGATATTGCAAACATCTCAAACTTTAGGGTAAATTTTGAAACAATACAAACAAATAGCTGGTAACAAACAATCATCTTCATTTTCAAAAACACAGAAAAAATCACACACACACACACACATCGTATCTTCAAAAAACTCCACCACCACGATTACAACCACCATGAACCATCACAGCTCATCGTCATTATCACCAGGAACCATCACCGTCGGCGCCGCCATCATCATTACACCGCCATTTATCACTGGGAACCACCATTACAACCTCCGCGGGCACCACCACCAGCAAAACGCCACCATCATTAACCAATGACATCAACACCTGTCAGAATTACATACACCAGGTGAATATGTGTAAAATTAGGGCAGTTTTTAAAAATCAACGATTCAATGATTTTTGAAGCTTTGTTGAAAGTTTATCATCATCTAATCATGTTTTTTTACCACATATGAAACGAAATTGACAAAAAAAAAATGCATCAAAAATATGTTTATCAAAATTGCTCACTAAGTATTTGATAAAATGTCTCAACAAGATTTTGTATAGGTGGTGCACTAATTTGAAGCATATATGTTTCATATAGATTGATATGACATCTTAGAGTATTTATGTTTATATTTTCATAATAGATTACAAGTTAGGGCATCATAAAATATTAGTGATAGAATTAGTGCATCAGTGATTGTGATTGTTGCATCTTTGAACATATTAGAGCATCAGTGAATATGATTAGGGCAGCAGTGAGTATGATTAGTGTATCGTCAGGCATATTAAGGAATCAGTGTGTATGTTTAGTGATTAGTGCATCGTCAGACATATTAAGGAATGAGTGTGTATGTTTAGTGTATCTGTTTGTATTTTTAGTGCATCTTTTGTCCTATTAGGACATCCATTTGTATGTTTAGTGCATCATTGGAACTACTCGGCCATCTCTTTATTTAGTTAGTGCATCGATGAACATATTAGGGCATCAATGAGTATGATTAGTGTAGTGTATCGTAAGCCATATTAAAGGCATCTCTTTGTATGTGTAGATGTATGTTTGATGCAATAGATTTTATATAGTGGTGTAGTAGGTGCATCATGTTACATGTCAGCGGTTGGTGCATTAGGTCTTGGAGAATGTGTGTGTAAGATTAATGCATATGTGTTTGTGCTTGGTGCATTACGTTACATGTTATAACACCAGTTTGTATGATTAATACAATATATTTTATATATTGAAATGCTATGGGAGTTTATTTATAGCATATAAGGTTTTAGGTTATAGGCTGTTTTTATTTGTCAAAATTATTATTTTCCCTTTTATCTCATGTAAACCGAAATGTTCGCCAAATAAAAAAAACTTCGAAGTATAGATGATGACACTTTTCCGTTCATCTCATGTATCGAAGAAATAGTCTTACATGTCAAGGAATATGTGCTTGTGGTTGCTGCATCAGGTTACATGTAGAAGCATCTTGTTGTATGATTAGTGAATCACATGACACCTTAAGGCAACTTTGTGTAAGATTAGTGCATCCGATTACACATTAGTGCATATGTGATTTTGTTAATGCACCAGTTGCTATATTAAGGTGTATAATTGTTTAATTATTGAATTAAGACATCTTAGTGAATCTACATATATTTTACAAAACCATGATTAATGCTTTCAAGAAAAAGCATTCGACGCCAATTGAAGCGATTACAGGGACTTGTTTGAACTGGTCAAATCCGGTAGATACATTCCTCAGGTAGTAAAACCAACTCTTTTAGTGACATTTTTTGTTAGAATTATATTTGTGTGCATGTGTTTTTTTATACTAAAATGTGGTACTTTAGTGCATCAGTTTGACGTACTTTAGTGCATCTGTTTATAGTTGCAATGAAGGACGACACTTGGATTATGGGATGTTAATACAAGAATAAGAGTGATACTGGCACGCACATGGGAACCAAGAATTCATAGTCACTTTGACTGGTTACTACACAGACGAAGACCAAAGACTCATGGTTTACAAGTACATGCCACATGGTAGTAGAAACAATTATATGATATTAGTTCATGTTTTTAAGTACTTTTAATTGTAGAAACATATATATTTGGTTTTATCAATCTACAATGTACCAAAAAAATGTTGGTATTAATGCTATATTACTTTTGTACACACATGGAAATGAAATGTTACAATGATTCATATAAAAATGTTATTGTTAGAAATGGCAAGTGGGCGGGCTAGATAGTATAACAATACGGGTCGAAACTTTAGTGTATTCGTTTGTACTTTAGTGCGTCCGTTTGAGGTATTTTAGTGCATCCGTTTATGGTCACCCGCACGAGTCTTGTTCATTCTATAAAGAACGGCATACTGGGAGGAATTTTAGTGCATCTGTTTGAGGGAATTTAGTGCATCCGTTTGATGTACATAGTGCATCCGTTTGTATCATAAAAGCAAAACTTTTTTATTGTAACAGTTGTCCCTGAAATAATTGTGTATGCAGAAATGTTAATAAATATTGTACAAAGGTTTTTTTATGCTTTCTTCAGCTTTGAACTCCATCTATTTGATTGTTTACAACGTAATAAATTTTAAAAGTGTATTTGTGTCATTTTTTGAACTCCCAACCACACAAGATTTTTTTATTTTATTTTTTTTTTTGGTTAAAATTAAACTAATATTTGGTAATATGGGGTGTTATATTTATAGTGGGAGTTTAATTTTATTTTAAAAAATAGTAAAAAAGAAGGTAACAAACGGTAATTTTTTTATTTTATTTTTTTCTATAATTCCTTTTGGGGGTTGGGGGGATTTTGAAACTTTTTTTTTTTTTTTTTTTTTTTTTTTTTTTATTCACATTTCAACTCAAGTTATCGTAGTAACTTAAATTATTACGCCAACAAAAACGTAACCACTGACGTATGTTATCACTGTGTTAACTCCAGACACATAGGCATAACAACGGATCAAAGGTTATTATACATTGGACATGCTGTATATATTGCATAGCAAAAGAGATTCCATTCAATTTGAAAAAGTAGTGTTAGAATGTAATGACATGTTGACATCGTTCTATTTGTTTCTTGTTAAATATATAAAGTATTAATTTATACTCGCGCAATGCGATGATGAGTACTTTGTGACTAAATTTTATGGTGAACAAATGTTTTTCATTTATATGTTTTTTCTAACAATCACTTTACGTATTTCAATTTTCAGTGAGTTACATATTTTATACAGTGGAAGCAGTTATATGTATTTAATAATCATTATTGATAGTAATGATCTTTAGCGGTTCCACGTTTTTAATTATGAGTTGTAAATGATTTGAAAACAATATTTAATTTAATAAAAACGTCTGCATTTGAATTTTAATAATAGGATATATTGAATTTTAAGTCTTCTTTTTAAAAGTAAGTGTGTAGGCTTTTTTTTTTTTTTTTTTTTTTTTTTTTTTTTTTTTTATTTTAAGAATGACCTAAATGCATTATAATATAGTTAAGATATTGTATGTACGAGGCTATCCTCAACCCGTGCGATGCACGGTCTAGTGGTTGAGGGGTGATGTTTTTATCCGTAATGTTGTATATAATGGTATTTAGATACCTATTAGAGAAGTTGCATTGTATTTATTATTTAGATGGCTAATAATGTTATTATTACTTTAGTCATCTTAGTTATATTCATACAATGAATTAGGGCTTTGCGGCTTTCTGTTGTATCAAATTTTATTTGAATTATAATATCCTTCTTGTAATGTTGTCGATATTATTTAGTTGCTATTCATGTTTATGGGCTTTATGTTTTCAGTATAAGCCTAGCCCATCTTTGTAACTATACAATGAATATATTGGTGATGAATCGTGAATGAAAGCTAAGGTGTTTTCCAATCAACAACCCCCCCCCCCTTCAAAAAAAAAAAACACCTTGTTTTCTTTTTCCTTTTCTTTTGTTCACCTTAATAAACTCTCGTTGTTGACTTTGTTATTTGCTTTATATCAATTGTTTAATTATTTGGTTAAGGAATAAAGGTACGTCAGATTCCTTTGTTACAATTTCTACCAAGTGCAATTTATAAACCCGTGCGTTGCACTGATTTGGTAAGGGTTGAATGTATACGCTTTTTTTACGCAATATTGTATGCAAGTAGTTACATATAAGATATTGCAATTGATGGTATCATAAGATTTGTAATCGTAGGTCGGAGGTAAATTCTTGCTGCGTAATGTTGTTGTAACCTTGTCGGGTAATGTTTACCTGGGTTTCGTTATGCAAATTTGCATGGTTCGCAAATTAATAACCACCGCATTCATTATCTGCCAAAGTTGTTTCTTCAGTTTTACCGTAGATGACTACATAATAATGATGACTAATTTTAATTTTGGTCAATGTCCTACATTGTAAAGATGACTACATTTGTTTTTTGTACCATGGCCTATTAGTGAACAAAACTTATTATTTAATTTAGGTTCCTATTATTTTAGATAGTCAATTAACCTTATAAGAGTATATGTGAAGAGGTTTATGTTAATATGTTAAAAAAACCCGTGCGTTGCACCGATTGGTTAAGGGTTGAATATATACGTGTTTTTTTACGTAATTTTGTATGCAAGTAGTTAAATGTAATGTATTACAATTGATGTTATCATAAGTTTTGTATTTAAAGTAAATCAAACACGTTAACCAATTAAAAATCAAACACGTCACCTTCTACCTCCTGCTTTCTTTTAACCTTTAAATACTTTATCCCACTACCTGATCGGTCCTATTGTGAAACTCCAGTCCATTTATTCTGCATGGACTCTTTTAACATTTTCAAATAACAAACCTATCTTACATATGAAACTAACAACCGCACATTTGAAAAAAATATATGCATACATAATATATTTGTTTCTATCATCCATGTGGACATTTAAAGTCAATACACATATTCTACTAAGATTCATTATAATTATCTATTGATGGGTAAATATTAGGACTTCTCTATTACCGATTGTAGATACATCTTAGTTAAAGGTATATTTTTTACCTCGCTCATGTAGTTAGATGGAATTAAGATTGAAGATATACATCAATACTTGGCATGACATTAACCATACATATTTAATACATTTTTTTAATTGGTTCGGTTTGATGAGATGAGAAAGAGAAACGCTTGGTATGCATTATTTTGGTTATAAGTGCATAATGATTGGAATAAATAAGGCCTATGAATTAAGCCCTTTTGTGTTCACCTTTGTTTGCGGTCAAATTTAAATAACTATTGTAGTTAAAGAATTAAATAATAAATTCGCAGCGCTCGCGGCATGAATAGACCTTGTTTACCACATAATGCGTACGAAGTGAGAATATGTAAAGCCCCATATAGCGAACATTAATTTGAACTATAGAAGTCGGGATACACAAACCGTATATCATAAAATGCTCACGTAATCACATAAAATCATTTCGAAACTCAGGATATGCATCTTTATCTTGTATCCACTCCATTAAATTGCTGAGATTTTTGTGTGAGCATCCATCGTCTTCGACACTACTTGCAACTTTTTCTCTTAATTCCAAGGCCTAATTTAGAAAATAAAACTAAAAGTATCGAAATAACAAATTCAAGCTTTTAATAATGGGCAAGGCCCGTATGATTTTTGTATAAGCAATACTACAACTTTGTTTAATAAAATGCGTCGGCCCAAATATTATGAGGCACAGTTACCCAGTCCATAAGCAGATTGGAATTTTACAGTTTTTATTTGCCATCTTAGAATTTCAAAACACACTCCAATCTAATGCTGAAAATATCCATCTTCACAACCCTAATCTCATTTCTGAAAAGATCCGCCCCCGCCATCCTTTTCTCTCCAAAATTATCATCTAGACCAAACACAACTCCCTTCTCTCTTCATTCATATGACCCACGAATCTCTGCAAACCATACCCAAAGCAATCAATCTATATCTTCATTTCATCTAAAAATTTAATCTCATAAAAACGTAAAACATATACCACGTTTGACGTGACTCAAGATTCGGCTTCAAGATCTCATTTAGAGGTCTCGGGTAGGTGTTACGTTTTTGTTTTTGGTCAAGATCTGTAATTTAGTTTCGTGTTGTTTATGTTTTTCGTTCTTGGTGAAGATCTATGATGGGTTTGTTTTTAGATCTTTTAAAGATCTATTCTTCAAATGAAAATCAACCTCAGATCTATGTTCTTTTGTTTACTATTGAGTCTTCGTGTTGTATGGAGATGGGTCTAGGGCATATTTATTCTTGTTGTATCTTGGAGGTTGCGGTTATGTTTTTGGAGGTGGGTCGTTATTGGTTGTAATCGTGAGATGGATTTGGTGTTGATAATTGGGTATTTATAATCCATATGTATGTACAAAGCATACCAATCGTCTCCTTTACACCTAACATTAATTAGTGGGATATATAAGAAACGCCTGCAACAGTTGCTATTCATCTTCCTCGTGACATTCACTTCCTGCAAATAAATCTTCCACATTCTTGTTTGTAATTAATCAGTGTGCAATGTAATTAATCAGTGTGCAATGTCTTGTTTGTACCGTACTTTTGGTTGTGCACAACCCCCCTTGCACATTAAATTAAGGGGATAAGCTTTAAGTATTATAGATAATTGCGAAGTAACGTTTTATAAGGTCGGAAAGACAGTCACTTGAAAGTATACCAACTTATAATTTAATAATACACGTAAAAGGTAAATTGAAAATTTATACATATTTAAATTATCGTAAAGAATCTAACAACATGTAGCTAATCTTGCCACACATGTTTCACTTTTTTTAGTCGTCATTTTTGTTTGAACAATGTGGGAGCAATTTCTTAGAAAATGCTACCCTACCTGTAAAAAGGATATGAAAAGTTAAAGAAGTTGCATAGAAATCAGTGGCGGAACTTGGCCATTTATTTTGGGGGGGCCGAATTTATTTTGGGGGGCCGAATCGGAGATTTATTTATAACCTCAACTAAATTACCCCTAAAAGCTAAAACCTACAATATTTACATTAGGTGTCGTAAATTTTGGGGGGACCGGGACCCTCCCCTGCCCTCATTAAAGTCCGCCCCTGATAGAAATATTGGATTCTTTTCTGTATAGTGATTATAAAATTTCTGTTACTCGGTTTCATACAGTAGTTATATGAAGGCAAAGTCTCTTTCGCTTAAATCAAATTATATTATTTAGCACTACACTTTCTGTTAATTTCTTGGTGATTTCTGAGAAATGCTTAATAGTTGGATTACGCGCGTGTTGTATGGCTTGATAAGCAAAACGGATTTATATTTTCATATTTTCATCTCTCGCTGAAAGTTAGTACATAACCCGGTGATTACAACATTTATCTATACTATAAGAGTATAAGGGATATTCTATTATTTACATACAAAAAGTTTTTTTTGCATATTAAGTGATCAATTTTAGCTACTCACTTTTTATAATAAATACTCTGACAAATTTATTTTCATCTTCTTATTTTAAAAAATTAATATATCTTGAATCGTTAATCGTTAGGTTAAAAAAATTGCACAATTGCGACAAACATTTAATTATCATTCTATAGACGAGCACTTTAATATACTTTTAAATGTCAACAAACTTTTTTTTTTTCACTTTTTTCATCTTTTTCGTTGTTTGTTCTTTTTTTTCGTTGTTGAAACTTGTATGAAAAATCATATGGGATTAAACTCTAATTTGAATATTTGAATATTTAAACATGTAGTAAATAAACATAACTTTCCTATAAGTTTTTCAACTTTTTTTAATATGGATACTAAACATTCATAACTTTCCAACCATATATAACACATCAAAGTTGAT
The DNA here is from genome assembly GCA_019973895.1 of Chrysanthemum seticuspe. NCBI lineage: Eukaryota > Viridiplantae > Streptophyta > Magnoliopsida > Asterales > Asteraceae > Chrysanthemum > Chrysanthemum seticuspe. Next base: position 173,539,223 of record BPTQ01000004.1, on the reverse strand, counting down.
AAAACACATGAAATCACATGTGATTATTACCACACATGATCTCAATCACATGTGACTTTTACTAGATGTAACGTTTTTCACATTTGATTATAGATGTTTCATAAATAAACTGCTATGATGTATAGTTCCAATATAATGTGTGATGTATGGTTGGTAAGTTATAAATGTGTGTTTTTCATTGCAAAAAAGTGAAAAAAATCTTTGATTTATACACAAATACTTATATCGTATTGAAAGATCCACTTTTATCAGGTAAGAAGAAAGCCAGCATGGAAAAACCGAACACGCACCAAATAGCCTCTGACGCGTTGGTCTGCCGTGCCAGGGCGCTAACTTGGCGTGTCAGGTCCGGAGTTGGTGCGTTTTCGATTTTAGGCTATCGTTAGTAATTTTAAGTGTTTTCTAATATATTTATCATCATTCAAAAATAAAGGACAAACATTAATTTACACCAAAACTTCACTTGAAATCCTTATTTTTCCATCCTTTTTTCTTTCTCTTCCCATACCAAAACACCAGGAACCAACTAACCAAAATGGAACGTTGTGAAAGGTAGTAGATATTTATTCTCTTAAATCCTGGTACAAGTTTCAATATAGAAGAGATGGTCCCTCAAGTCCCGTTATTAAGGTTTTGGCCACATAAAACTTTTTAAACTAAACATAATCATACTTTACCTTATTAGTTTGACTTTTAATTCAGTTTTTAATGACCAACCAATCATAAAATATTTTCAAATACTTGTTTATCATAGTCAAACTAATGTAAGGGTATTTTAATAATAAAACACCTAAACTAGTTTCAGGGTGTAAAAACCACAACCACCGTTACTTAACACCACAACCTGAAAATATATTGACCACCACAACTAATAACATGATCCACCACCACAACCATGACCATAAAACACGATCATTACAGCCATTACGACCTGAAAACAAAAGAACACCAGACTTGAAGCCACGACCACTAAGATATGAAACCAAAAGAACGAGATGACCCGAAACACTTGCAAAAAAATGAATCAAATGGGAAATTTTGTGAAAAAGTGGTTAATATATACAGTGAAGGTTAACAAGGAGTAAGCCCTCTGGACCGCTGGTCTAAACAGACGGCGGGAAAGGGGGATATTGAGGTGGCGGCGAATTAAAATTTTAAGGTTTAAAGAAAGAGGGGAGAGAGAGGAACTACTTTTTTAATAAACCCCTAACTATTTACCATAATATCCTTATTTCACTAATGTTGGGTCAATTCAGTGCCCAATGGTCTTAATCTAGGATTTGAATAGAAAATAATCTAACTATTAGATAACCGTAAACATCATTCAAGTCATCGAGTGAACAGTCACTCAGTGAGTTACCATCAGGATGCTCAGACTTAGTCTAAAAAGAAAGAGTCACCATTCAGTGAGGCAGTTCTCAGTAAATGATCCATGAGCCAACGAAGAAGGTGATGTGTTTAATGAGTGATGACAATAGCTCACTGAACCCCTCAATCTCCTCAACAATAAGAAGAACTGAAGACTTAGATAAGTTATCTAAGTCCTTGAAGAAAAAGCGTGATAAGGAGGGATAAGTTTGAAATGTATAAGGCATAGTCCTTACCATACATAAGTAAAAACTTTTACTTAATGGTTAAGAATCAGAACAGTTTGAACACTGTTCTATCAAAAGGGTGTTTTGTCTCATACCTAGAATAGAATATCACATGAAGGCAAAAAGACAAAGTATACTTTGACCATTCATTCTAGGATACGTAATCTTTATCCAACGGTTAATAACCATTCTCTCACCTATACAAGAACTTGTAAGTTGGAGTAAAAGTTGACAAGTTTGTGCACTTAATACTAAGACATTCACAAACAACTTTTACTCCTTTAAATACAATTAGGTCCCTGAGTATGAACTTAGTTGGTTAACATAATTGTACTCGAAGTTTAACTTTGAGTTTAGAGATGAGACTATACCATACTTGTCATTCAATCTCAAGTGTTGTTCCGTAAACACTTGGGTATAAATTATTTGATTTACTTCCAATAAGAATTTAAACATTGAAAAACTTTTGTATCTTTATCTTTAAGTTTTTATCTCTTACTATCTGTATTTCATTATATCACTTAAACATGAAACTCAGTTAGATTAACTTTGTAGTTAAGCTAACCTTGTAAAGGGAACAACAAGTGGTATCAGAGCGGTTTCATTTATAAAACAAGTTTTAACTAAACCGTTCAAAATATTTTTAAAATCAAGATCCTACCATGGCTGATAGTGATGTACCCCAACTAGTCGATAAAATAGGGAGGAAGCTATGCTGTTGTTGCTCCCCGACTTAAACTTGGGAAATTTGCTAAGTGGAAAAAGTGCATGCTTTGCTACTTAATAGGAATGAAAACCTATTACATAAAATGTATTAAGAATGGTCCATACATACCTACTGAAGGTTTACCCAAACCTGAAGCCCAATGGTCCCCTGATGAGAGGAGGGTGGTCAATCAAGACCAACGCCTTAAAAGCATCATTATATCATGTCTACCATATGATATAATGGAGTTAGTCATTAACTATGAGATAGCAAAACAAACCTGGATTGACTTGGTTCACAGCTTCGAAGGTTCATCAGATACCAAGGAAAATAGGATTATGGATTTGAAACTTGAGTATAATACCTACAAAACCAAAGACTTTGAAAGTATCTCTCAGACCTATACCCACTACAAAACCTTGCTCAATGAGCTGTCAAATGATAGTGTGATAACATCAAATGTATACTATATTTATATATCATTTATCGCATATATGTTGCTCATTTATTGCATGTTTATAACTGAATTGATACTTAATATCTTACTTTAGTGATTTTCAGTATTTATTAAGCAATAATGGAAAATACATGGAAAAGCACATGATTTGGAACTTGTTTGATAATTATGTGTGCAATCTGTGAAGAGCATATGACATATGTAACTCTGGTCATACGTTGGTGAATATTGAAGGCATACAGCGTATTTAACTCTGGTAATACGCCGTATCTGGAAGCTCTACAGTCAAAGCCCAAGTCAACGTATGAAGATATACTGCGTATGAAACTCTGGCCATACGCCGTATTGAAGATCTTATCCCCAGTCCAAGTATATCGAAGATTTGAAGGTATACAACGTATTAAACTCTAGTCATACGCCGTATTTAAAAGATACGCATAATATGCTTGGAATATTCTTTCTTCATCAACACTCAAGAAATCTGGAATACGCCGTATTGAGTACTTCAGTACGCCATATCGTGCCCTAATTTTCACTTATAAATACAAGCCCTAAACGAGCTTATAACATATCATTCACTCACCACTCACCACCACAACTGAGTTCCACCATTCCAAGGCCCCAAGACCATTCCTCGAAGCTAGGAAACCAAGAGGAGAAGGTCCCATATCATCACATTAGGTTTAATCATTCGATTTACATATCAATAACACTGTGATTTGTATTTTGTTTAATTTATTTTCTTGTGCTTTTACATACATTATGGGCTAACAACCTTGGGGTTAGCCATGTTATGAATACTTTGTTGATGTTATTTCTGTTTATTTAAGATTCTATGTTTCTTTTTGCTTAGTTTATGTGTTTGTATATTGTATACGCTCGTTTATATGATCGTGTAGTTTAAGTATAATATTGCATGGACCAAGTGGGTATTAGTGTATATTGTACTAACACTTAAGTTAGCATCACTCTTCTTGCAAGGACCAAGTGGGGATGAGTAGGTATCACATGGATCAAGTGGGTAACTTTACGAATCACATAGATTAGTTGACACCGCTTAACGCATACTTGTAGTTGAATAGGTGCATGGACCAAATGGCCTAGGAGATTACATGTTTAGTGGCTAGATGCATGGACCAAGTGGTCTAGTATAGGTTAGATAGGAGTATGGAGGGTATTGTCTGGACCAAGAAGATATTCACTATACATCCTGATATCACCGGTACGTTACATTTAAATCATTGCACTAATAAAACAGAATGACTAAAACATGTAGGATTAATATGGCTAACACTTACCTCTCTTATTAGATTTCCTCAGTAGTATAATTAGTTTATTTTATTGTTTATTTAGTTTAATAAATCAATGAATCAAAACCCCTAGGCATACTATTCCTGAGATCGAACTCGTATTTACCCCACTAGCTACAACCGACCGGGTACACTGCCCATGAAGGTATGTGTCTATTAGGTTTAGTCTAGCTAAATATAAATGTAAAACTTGAATACTAAAAGAGCACCTAACGAAACGCTCATAAGTTTTTGGCGCCGCTGCCGGGGAATAGTTTAGTTTTAGGTTAATTTAGTCTGTTTTGTATTTTTGTTAGATTAGTTGTTTTTAATTGTTTTATGTGTTTTTATTTGTTTTTTATGTGTTTTGTTTTTTAATTGTCTTCTGTCTCAGGTTGGTTATACGTTGTATTCACTTCTATTGGATACGACGTATCGCTTAATATTAAGATACGACGTATTGGTTCTCAGCATACTGCGTATTGGTTGCTGATACAGATTAGTTTTTTAGTTTTATTTTAATTTTAATTTTTAATTTTCAATTTTTATTTCATATTTTTTGAATTTTAATTTTTAATTAAAATATTTCTAAAAGAGAAATATAAAAAAATTCAAAAAATCGTTATTAATTGTCCATACGGCGTATCGATTTATTTTGATACGACGTATTGGTTTTAATTCAGTATACGTATTCTGAGTAATTGGGATACGGCGTACTAATTGGGGCTGAATACGGCGTATACAGGTTCCTGTATACGGCGTATTAGGTGAACAGTAACAAAAAAATATTTTTTGTTTTTTTTTAGGTTTTAATTTCTTTTTGTTTTTCAATACACTTGTCTACTAATACTCTTGTTTGATTTTGGGTATGGGATGGCTCAAATAATCAAAGAGTATATGACATAGATTCGGGACAACGCTGGTCCTAGAATTATAAGGCCAACTTTTGGAGACAACATCTCCTTCGAGCTAAAGGAACAATTCCTTAAGGAGCTCCGTGAAAACACCTGTAGCGGATCTGAGTTGGAGGATACTAATGAGCACGTGGAAAGTTGCTCGAGATTGTCGATTTGTTTCACTCACCCGATGTGAGCCTAGACCATTTGATGTTGTGTGTCTTCCCAAAGACACTTATTGGTCAAAAAAGTCGATGGATAAAGACCATACATGCTGGAAGTATAACTACTTGGGATGAACTGAAGACCAAGTTTTTTTAAGTAAGTATTGTCCACCCTCTAAGACTGCAAAAAAGATGGAAGAGATCAACAATTTCAAGCAAGAACTAGGAGAAACCCTCTACAAGGCATGGGATAGGTTCAATGATTTTCTCTTGAAGTGTCCCTAACATGACTTGACTAAGGTACAGGTTGTTATCGTCTTCTACAAAGGGTTGGATGTTGCTACCAGGCAGATGTTGGACTCTCAGGGTCCAATTAATAAGATGAGTCCTGAAGATGCTAAAACAGCAATTCAGGAAATGCCTGATCATTCTCAGATGTGACATGATAGAGCTTTAACTAGGTGAAAGATTGAAGAAAGTACTAATGGTTTGGTTGTACTTAAAGTCCAAGTAGGTAACTTAACCAGGGACATGAAGAAGATGACTGAAAAAGTGCATTCAATTGAAGTGGGATGTGAAGTCTGCCATGGGAATCATCTGTTTAAAGATTTCCCTTCGAAGGAAGAAGGGAAGTTATTTGAGGAAGCCTAGTATACTCAGTTTTGGACACCATACCCCAGACCAGGAAGGTACAGAGTGTTGGGAATTAAAACACTTAACAGTTTGTACTGCTACATATTACACTAACAATACTAATTGAGTTAGTACTGCCAGAAGACTTTGTACTGCTAAAGTTTGCTGAATGAATTTTTGTACTGTCAGTGATAGAAGACATGTAAAGTGATATGTATAGAAGATATTTAGGATATATCTTATATAGTTAGACTTATACGAATATTCTGCATGTTTAGAATATTGATAGTTATCTTGTAAAGGACTTCTTGTGCCTATAAAAGGAGATACTAGGTTAAGGTGTTAGATACATCTTTGCATACGTTTTGCTTCAAGGTTGTAAACCCTAGTGATAGTCAGATCACTCGTATTAAAGAATCAATTGTTATTGAACAAGGTTTTTGTTAATACAAATAAACCATAAAAACATTTATTTATATTTTACGATCTTCTAATGTTTTGTCGATAACAAACGTAGAATCATTTTAACGAAATAATTAAAATACGTAAAAGCTTTGAGCCAATAGTTTACTAACACACTTTTACTAAACATATTAAAACCATCAAAACACGTTTAGTAAATAAGTTAGATAAAACCAAAGACATTTTTATAAAACACTAACAAGTAATATTGTTTACATCTTATAGAAATATATATGTGTAACAAGTAATAGTGTTTACATTTTACATAAATGTATATGTACTTTATATATGTTGTAATGGGTAAGTAATGGGTAAAAACCAAAGTCCATAACCCATGACCCATGATCCATTGACTAGGTACAATGAATCTTGTTGGGTAAGAACCAAAGTCCATAACCCATACCCATGGAGCATGATCCATAACCCATGACCCATTGCATGACATCATGCATGAAGTTATGTTGGATATTATCCATGATCCATGTCCCATGACCCAAGATCCATAACCCAATGACTAGGTACATTGCATCTTGTTGGGTATCCATGATCCAATACCCATGACCCATGGTCCATAACCCGGTTTGGAACCCAAAATCTGGACTAAACTAACCCAGTAGCCGGATTCCAGGATTTGCACTAGCCGGATCCCTCTGGTGAGGGATTCGCCGGAACCGTATGACAGTAGGCACATTTTGCCTATAAATAGTGAGCCATTTCTCTCTTGCTCACTATCACTCTTAGATATAATTTCTCTCAGTATTCTAACCTCACTAACTACAGATCCAAAGGATCATTCTATTTAGTTTTATCTTTGTGTGATTCTCTAGGTTCCTCTCAAAGGCGAGATCACCACCTTTTGAAGACGTGCAAGCTCAAGGTCATGAGTTTCTAAGCTTCGTCATCATCAAGACCAATGAAGTGCATCTTCTTCATAGTTCTTTCCTCCCTCCATATAAGTGTCGTGTTGAAGGCATTAGTGAACGGTACCGAAGGTGTACAATCGATATGGTGCGTAAATGTACAAGTTGTGTAGTTTGGGTTAAAGGATGTTGATATCCTTTCTAGTATTGTAAAAAGGAGTGTGTCTCCTTTGGGTAGTTGTGTTGTGGTGTAGTGTTGGGTAGTAATTCCTCCTTTGTAATGGAACTCGATATCTAGCCTCGTACCGGATAAGTGTAGGCTACATTGTGATAGGTTTGGTTCTACCTCATGGAAGAACTCGGTGTCTAGCCTTGTACTGGATAAAGAGTAGGCAATGTTGTGAAGGCTTCTCCGCCAAGCTTGTGTTGTGTAGTGCTTAGAAACTCTCGAGTGGAGTACTCGGGGAGTGGAGTAAGGCAAGGAAGGTGTCCTTGTAGCCGAACCACTATAAATACTCGTGTCGTGGTTTTGTATTTCTTTACTCTTTATCTCTTGCATTACTTACTTATATATTCATCTATCAATATCCAACACACAAACTAAATAGATTGACATAAGTCGATATAAATACTTTAAAACGAAGTTTTAATCGGTAAAACTATTCAACCCCTCCCCCTTCTAGTTTTCCACGGTTTTCATCATCATCATTCATACACCATACAAGCCTCAATACTACGTGATCAAGTTTAGTACGGTTACCTAACTATAACAGGGATCAAAGATCCTTGAGGCTTAAACACTAACCTACTCTAGGCGTTTACAAGAACATCCATACGCCTTGAGTACACACACACACTTTTACTAGACGTCTACATCTTTATTAGGCACACCTAAAACCTAATGCCTGATATCTCTTTATATACTAGAGATATTAGGTTTACAATACAATAAGAAAACTAAATATTTTATCTTTTAAGCATATCTTCTAGAATCTTCCAAATTGTCCATATTTTTTTAGATTGCCACAATGCCATATTTAGTCCTTCATGTTTCATTCTTCATGTTTTGTATCATCAACTCATAATAATCCCAATAATTCCTCTTTATGGCCATTCCTATACACCACCTCAATCACATCAGGAAATTCTCTTTTAGCATACACCTCCACCAATACTCTTGCATAACCCACTCTTCCCACACCTAATTTACACATAGCAGCAGTTACATTGTCCATAATCATAGGTTTACCCACTCTACTTACTAGTACACTGATCCCAGTTCTGGTCTATTCTTCCAAATGCACATTACTTAGCTTGATCCGTATATGTAATATCTCTTGTTCAGTCTTATCTAAACTCATGTTAATATCCTAATTTTGTACAACAAGTGGCTTATTATTAACCACCTAAGTCCCATTATTAAATATGAAGTTCAAACCATTTTCATGGTGAAATTTCATATAATAAATGTCATTGATGTTTTCAATAATGTCCTTGAATCCATGCATACTCCACATTTTACTTAGATTAAACCTCAATTCATTAACATACATTTTGCATCTCATAAAGAAGCCACATAAAGTGAGCTCCCATTTCCTACTTCCTTCTGTAATCATTACTTCATCAAACATCACTACCTCATTTCCAGCTTCATCAATCTCAGTAGGGATAATTTTCAAGGTTTTATTAGTAACAATCTGATTTTTGTTTACAACTTTAGCAAATGAATTACCCCACACATTACCAGTCTCATTACTTCCAACAGTGTTCGTACCATTCATGCCACTCATATTATCAAAGTTATCATGATTAGATGACACCTGTCCAGTTGGTGGTTCCACACAGTTACCAGACTCCACACACATAGTAGTTTGTTCATTACCCTTCTTTATAACACATTCCCCTGTTTCCTCCTTATTCACAATCTCATTCCTGGTCCTCCTTCTCTTTGACAATTCCATCATTCACCTCCTGCTTATCTCCCTTGCCATCCCCACTCAAACTAGACCTTGTTTCTCCCTTGTTCCTACTATTCTAGTCACATTTTGTCCCTCTTTCCCCTTCATTCAGACTCTTCTTCATATCAGTTTCAATACTCTTTTTTGATTCAGTTGTTTGGCTATTAGGTGATTCTATTTACAGGGCCAAAAACCTCCATTTATAAACTCCAAATTAGCCATGAAAATTCTCTAAAAAAACTAAGGATATGATCGGAATACAAAATTGAACATAATGAATGGATCATTATGTAATTGGCTTTAAAATGATAGAGAAATCAAGGTTTTTAAAGATTTTTTAGTGGTAGATTTTGACGGGAAAATTAGTTGGAAGAGAGAGAATCACAATGATATTTTATTGTTGAGGGTGGTTTATGGTCTTTATATTCACATTCAAAAAAGGGAGGTAATTTGCACACTCTCTTAATTGTTTAGGCCCATTTAGCTCTAAGGTTTATTTGTTTTATTTTCTATTTAAGCTTGTGTAAAAATTTGGTAATATAGTGTTTTCGGTATTAATTTAATTTCTACACGGTACAAGAGCTAGATCAAAGATGAAATTAAAAAAAAAGAAAAGAAAAAAAAAGATCGAGTGTTTGACTGTTTTATTTGATCGATTGGTCCTGTTTGCATATTGTTTCTTGTATTGGTTTTGGATAATGTTATTTTATTAGATCTATTGCCCACTCATGAAAAGTTCAATGAGAAAGTTTAAACTAAAATACACCGTTGGTCCCTAAACTTGTACCTGCACATCACATTGGGACAAACCTAGGCGTTTTCATCGCTGGAGGTCCAAAACATGGGTTTTTAATGCCAAAGAAGTCACTTGACCACTAATGCCAAAGTCAATGTCTGATTTTTGTTTTGTAGTTGAGGGCATTTTAGTCCATACACATTTATACTTTGTCTTCAAGAGTGTGAACCCAAATCTAAAATACTTACCTGTTATTTTTTCAGTTTCATCGATGATGCAAGCAGCTTTCCAAAAAATTAAGTACTACAGTAACTAGACCATTAAGCATGTTAGGATCTTATATTTATGTTGTTAGATGATTCGGGTGGTCTTGGATGATGGAAATACATGTTAGCCATTTTAGAGAGAGAAAGGATAAGAGAGGGTGTTCTTGGTAGAGACTTGGTATACAAAAAGTGAAAGATTAGATTAAGAAGCACCACCCCTTCCATGGATGGAAGGGGTATTTATAGTTACAGACTACACGACCTCCTGACGGCCTGTGGATCAGGTATACAGTGGGTAAAGACCCGTCCTTCCTCCACGGTGTTACACTAAACTAATCTACGCTACAAACTAACTAATAAACTACTAAATAACGTAAATAACGATACGTCTACGAGCTAACATATGCTAGACCATAATTGGGGTGACCGACACTTTAACATGGAATTTCCAATTCCTAACAATCTCCCCCTAAGGGAGGTCACCCCATGAAATACATTTTGCATCATAGCATTCTTTCTTTGTCTTTAGTTCTCGAGCTCGTAGACTTCAATTCTTCAAGTTCCGCAATCTTTATGCATTAGTAGCGATTCTTTAAAGTCCTCATAGTTTTGTACTTTGAGTGGAGGTCTTTGAACTGATCCACATCATTGATGATCTTCGAGCTTTCATTGAGATCATCAGCCACAGTAAATCTCTGGATCACCCTTTATTGTGTTGCCATCATGTGATGTTGTGACTTTTGGACCGACATGCTCACACTTTCTGGATCATGACATCTTTTCATCAGAGTAGCGGAAGCTTTACTGGCTCATGATATTTGCAGCAGCGTAGTAGAAACATAGTATAAAAATATCAGAGTCAGGTTCTGTAGATATGCACAAGTCATGATTTCTTCAATTAAGTGTGAATGCTGTGATCATGCGGCTTTGGATTGACTTCTCAATTCTGATCAGCTGCAACCGTCCAAATGTACCTGCAAACAACAGTTAGCAATAAAACACATGAAAGTGTCTTTGATCACTTTCGTTGAATTGAGGTACACGGCCCACGGTTCCCCATTGATCAGTACAAGTACTGCCTGTGATCAGGTATGATTCCGAAGAATCTCCTTGACAGGGTTTCGCAGCTGCTCTAGCCGTTCTCAAACCGGAACGTCTCAAAGAAGACAACACGGAGTGAGTGAACCAGCAAATTGAGATTCACTGATTGATGAAAATTGATTTGAAAACAATCGCGTATTGCTTAGAAGAAAGAGTTTTGCAATACGACGAAGGTTTTATGAGAAAGATCAATTTTCAATCAAAAATACCTTTTGTATTTGAATGAGAATACACATTTGATGTGCAAGAGTAAAGAAGAGATTTGCACATCGAACGGTTTTTTCAAAAGTATTTTTTCAATCAGAGATACTTTTTGTGTTTGAAAACATGAGTACACATTCGATGTGCTATAGAAAAGAAGATTTACACATCGAACGGTTTTTCCAAAAGTATTCGTCAATTCCTTTCCTGGACCAAGGTTGATTCAAGAGTGAATCGCCCCATCGTTTCTATCCAGTTGTCACAAGTTTGATCTTTAGAAAAGATCTCACATGCCACCTACCAAGAGCTTGTTTGATGTTGGCTCTAGAAGGCTTTCCATCTTCATCGTGAATATTGTTACATATCACTCGGATGTTCTGGCAATTACCACAAGGATAATGCGTAAGACTCTCAATATATACTTACTGTGGAAAACTAGAAGGGGGGGTTGAATAGTTTTACCAATTAAAACTTCCTTTTAAACTATTTAGATCGACTTATGTCAATCTATTTGGTTGTGTGTGTTGGATGTTGATAAACAAGCATATAAAGATATGTAATGAAGAGATAAGATTAAGAAGCACAAAACCACAACGCGAGTATTTATAGTGGTTCGGATACAAGGACACATTCCTTGCCCTACTCCACTCCCCGAGTCACCTACTCGAGAGTTTGTAATCACTACACCAATCTCCTTATGGCGGAGAAGCCTTCACAATGTCGCTTAATCTTTTTCTGGTACAAAGCTAAATACCGAGTTCTTTCACACCAAGGCGAACCACACCTAACACAACGTCGCCTACCCTTTATACGGTGCTAGGCTAACCACCGAGTTCTTTCACACCTTAGGTGAACTACACCTTCACAACGTCACCTACCATTTATTAGGTACTAGGCTAAGTACCTAGTTCCATTGCAATGGAGGAACTACTACCACACTACACCAACGACTATTCCCAAAGGAGATCTACTCCTTTACAACATCATCAAGGACATCAATATCCTTGGATCTAATGCTAGTCTATCTAGTACATCGAAAGACACCATATCGAATGTACATCTAAGGCACCTTTCACTAATGCCTTTGATTAGATATACAAGACACCTTTCACTAATGTCTTTGATTAGATCTACAAGACACCTTTCATTAATGTCTTGTGTCTTCACTTCTAAGCACCTTTCACTAATGCTTCTTGTCTTGACTTCTAAGCACCTACCACAAGTGCTTATCCTATAGACGATAGATACCCTTCACTAATATCTTCGTCTTGACACTTGAGACATCTTTCACTAATGTATTTAACACTACGCTTCTTTGAAGAAAGAAAGGGATCATCAACAAGAGGACTTCAATAGCCTTGATGATGAGGAATCTTGGCAACTCATGGACTTGAGCTTGCTTGACTTCAAAAGTGGTGATCTTCCCTTTAAGAGGAACCTAAAAGATCACACAAAAACAAAACTACAAACATAGATCTCTTGGATCTAAGGTTAGTGAGATTTAACTCAGGGGAGAAAGTATGTTGGAGAGGGGTGAGATATAATGAAGAAATGGCTCACTATTTATAGAGGAAAAAGCTACTGTTTGCCCGGATCCCACGGATCCCTTCCACTTGGGATCTGGCTAGCACAAAGCTAGGGATCCGTGGTCCGCTCCTCTTTGCCCATGGGTATTTTTTGTTATGGGTCATGGGTCATGGGTTATGGGTTGATCCATGGTTTTCTTTCTAGATACAATGTACTTGGTTAAGTGGTATATATAAAACCATGGGTTATGGGTCAAAACCATTTGCTAGTATTTAACCTTTTTGTATATACTTGTATTTACCCAATTTAGCATACACTTAGTTTTTACCCATTTTGGTATACTTAGTTTAAGTATATGTTTAACCCAATATGTAAACACTAGTTGTTGTACATATGTATCTAAGTCATAAAATCACTTATACTAGTTTTAGTGTTTTATGTGAAAGCGTAAGTGTGTTATAAAACTATTAGTTCAAACCATTTACGTGTTTTATTTGTTTCCTTAAAATGATCTTACTTTTGTTATCGACAAAACATTAGAAGATCGTAAAATATAAATAAACGTTTTTACGGCTTATTTGTATTAACAATCTCCCCCTTTTTGTTGATGACAAAACATAAGATTATTTTAAGGAAAAGCTAAAATTCGTAAAAGTTTGAATTTGTAGTTTTTACTTTCTTCTCCCCCTTTTTGTCGAAACAAAAAGTGTTTGAAAGAAAGCAACACATCGTTTTTAAGAAAAAACATGTGAAAGGAAAAAAATAGAGAGCAAGTAACGGGAAAGGATCTCGTCGTTACTCCCCCTTGACGAGTCCACCCCTAAGTAAGGGCGTCAAGAAACTAATTCTAATCTAGTTCATTTGCAACTAACTTATGCAAAAGATTACGTCTATGTGACGGGTGTGCTCCTCCTAGATGATTGCAATATTTGCAACGGGAAGTCAATGAAATTTAAATCAAATGTTGCAAGTAATTTTGCAACGTATTGTTTTGACACCAAGCTCCCCTAGCTTTAGGATGTCAAATACTTTATGTGTTAATTGAATAACTGCAAAACAAGGGTTAGAAAACAAGTATAATTCACAATTTCCGGCAAATGTGATAAAGAAAAACATTCTGACTTCACGGATCCCACGGTTCCCTTCTAGTAGGGATCCGACTAGGTAATACTGAGGGATCCGTCTGGCTGATGACTAAAATCAGCAAAGGTGATATAACAAGTAATGTTATCACATAAATGAGATATGAATACATATTCTCAGAAAAATAACACGTAGCATGTAATTCCATTTAATAAAACAAGAGTTATGATAAACATGACTCAAAAATAAGAAAATAGACAATACATAACTAGGAATTTCTTAGACCAACTAACGCTTGAAGCTTAGACACCACTATAATCTTCTAGCTCAAGTTATGTTTAGGTTTAATCTCGTCGAAACGTTCGAGGAGATGATAGAACATGAAACGTTGGTCTTCTCGTACTTCATGTATCAAACTTTCAACATGTTGACAATGATAGCAATCTTTGTCATGGCTAGGTAGTGGTAGTGGATGAAATGAAGTGGCTTGATTCAAAGGATCAATTGAAGTGGTTTGAGGAGCATCGAATGATGGAGGGATTGGTGGAGGTCCATTTACGAATGGTTTGATCAAGAATGATGATGGTGGTAAAGATGTGTCAACTTCCATAAGGTCGGGTGGTTGACTTTGATGATTTCTTATAATCCAAATGGGATTATATGATGGAAACGGCGAAAAGGAAGCCGGAGCAAGTGTTGACTCAACACCTTGATTTTGAATCATTGTTCCTCCTAATGAGGAGAATGTTGTCGGCGGAAGCGGATGAGACGGCCTAGGTGGCAAGTCCTCTAAATTGTAGAGGTGAGGTGATGATTGTGGGGATGTAAAAGAGATAGCTCTAGGAACCAATGGTGATGGTTTAGTGGAGATGATATTGTTTGGCCTAGGAGGTATGGTGGTGTTTGGAATTGGTAGTTTTGTGGGTACTATCCTTTTAGGAATTGGTTTGATTGGAAGAGGGAGGATCCTATCATTTGTTGGCTTGACCGGAGATGATTCGGTTGAAGAGATTTCGTGTATAACACGGGCCTTTTTCGTGGGTGGTTCTTTGGTGGAAAAGTTGCTACTTGGGGTTTTCCTCATGATGGGATGATTTCTAGAGGTTGTAAAAGCTGAAAGTTAGGATGAGAGTGATGACAATGGAGGTCCTAACAAGGTGGTTTATAAACCAAGAGATTTGGAAAGTGCATTTAAGCTCTAAGCCACTAAGATTCATTGGAATGTGATGATTAGCATGCACAAGAGTCAACTACAGAGGTTGTGCTGTTCTAGGAACTCATTTAAGATGAGATGGAGTGTTTGAGTTGAAATGATTTGTTTTAGTATGATTTGTCATAGACTGTCATCCGGATCCCACGGTTCCCTTCTCAGAGGGATTCGTCTAGGCTAGTTCTAGGGATCCGGCGTTCAACAGTTTATGAAAGAGTGGAAATGATGTTTCTAAGATCCTAGACCTACATCACCTTGAGTGTTTCAGTTCTCCTAAGTGTTTTAAATGAAGGGGTGCTTAAGTGTTTGAAGGAAATGAGTGGTGTAGCTAATTATTGTTATTTATGGAAGGATTTGGAACTTTCAACAAGTACCAATGGATGACCAAGGATGACATTAAAGATGTCAATTGAAGTTAAAAGAAACTAAATGATCCTAGAGATCAGGTTGTGTCTTAGGATTATGTTTTGGAAAATATCCTAATGGTTATGAGATGGGAAAAACTAGGATTTGATCAACTTTGATCAGTTTTGAGGTGAGATTGATTAATGATCAATTTTGTCATAATCGAAGGATTTCTAACCTAGTTGTGAGACATCATATAAGACGAATAAAGTGTGAGTTTTGGGAGCGGAAGAGTGATGGATTGAAATGGTAGATCTAACAAAGCCTTAGAATGTGATCTATGTGAGTTGGAAAGAGTAGGAAAGGTCAACCTATCTTGATAAAGTCTTAATCAATCTTAAGACACTATGTTTAGCTTAGTGTGAGGTGTTCTAAGGGATGTGTTTGACATATAATGCTTGCAATTGCATTTTCTGTTTTGCCGGATCTCACGGTTCCCTAGAAGTAGGGATCCGTTTAGTACAACATTTGGGATCCGTCTATCTGCTAGACAGAACCTTTACTAAAGGTATGCAATGATCTTTGACAATCTATTATATTCCAAGTTTTTGTTTAAGTGAGTTCTAAAACTAGGAAATCAAATGTAAGATGTTTTATTTCATGGAAGAGATAGGATTACAGAGTAGAATTGATCCTATTTGACTATTCTAGGTTCCTTGAGTGTCTTCACTAGGAGGATCATTATGTGATTGATGGGTATTGGTGGAATCATGAATGAAGAAAGTCTTCATGAGAGATATGTTTAGCGGTTCCATCATCTTGTTCACAAGTACGTACAACGGACTTTGAAATTGAGGATGGAAGTGCATAACATTGTGATAGAGGCGTATCAAGAACATTCCATAAAGGATGAGTTTATTCTTGGAGCCTTGAAGATTTGCAATTCGCCTTGCGAAGAAGTAGGCGAGATTGTATGGTTGTTGTGTTAGCAAATAGTACAACATGTGAGCACAACAAGCGGGAAGAATATCTCGATTTCCCCTAAGACTCCAAACATTTTCACGTAGAATGAGAGCAACAGGCTTATACTCTTCTCGGATATCCCGTGTATGGATAATGTTTGGATTGGAGTAATATGGTCGAGGTTTGCATATCATGCGCGTTAAATCTTCCGGAGAGGGTATGTGTGAACAATATGGACTATTTTCTTCATGAAAGTTGAAGAGAGAATCAAGAGACCAATCTTCGGTGAAGGCACATTGTCCATGGTTTGGAATTCGGAGGATGTGAGCAAGATGCCCAAGGCTTAAAGTAAATTTTTCGTTTTTGATATAAAACCAAAGAGATAGAGAGCGATCCTCGTTACGAACGAGTTCGACTTGACGGAAGAATTCCATTATGAACCTTGGACATATCTTCTCGTTGATTTCAAGAAGAAATTCTAGTTCTATGGCTCGGAAGGAGGTATTGATACCTTCTTCGAATTGTAGAGAGGTGTCTACAATACGTCCTTCATGGAAGTGACGGTTTTCGAGATTATTGAACCCACGGACATGATTGCCAGGTGTGTTGGGTTCAAGGGAAATGTTCGAGGTGTAGACGCTAGTGAGTGAAAAATCAAACTCGTATTCATGCGTCATAGTTGAACCTATATAAGTGATGGGTTAATAAGGGAAGACGTTTATGGTCAACCTATAATAATCTAACGTTTTTACTAGATATTCTATTAACAATGGTTTTTATTTTTATTAGTATTTAGCTAACTCATGGTTTTGAAACTCTAGTGGATTATTACTTTTAGAAGGATAGTGGTTTTTAATCTTGCATGAAAACTGATTTCCAGTAGGACGGATCCCACGGTTCCTTTTCAAAAGGGATCCGGCTAGTGTAACTTCCGGGATCCGTGGATCTGTAGTAACAGAACCAGTTTTAATAAAAACATAGGTTTTACGGTTATTGTACCACGAAGTATGTTTTATCCTACATTTTAGCATGCATACATGACATCTAATGTATCACGAAAGAATATAACACATATAGATCAAAAGAAATGAAACACACATAATAACACAAACATCCTAGATAAAATAGATTATCAATAATATTGCATTTCAATGCTAAGGATGATACAAAGGATTGGGTAAATGACCCCAATATAGATTAACAACACAAAATAAATGTCTCCGTATGTGAACTTCATCATAGGGAACACAAGTGCGATGAGTGTTAGGGCGATGAGCACGAGTGCGATGTAAACCATGTTGATGATGGATCTTTTTGGTTTAGGAAGAGATGGAATGAGGAGGAAGATGAAGTTTTTGAATGAGAGGGAATTTTTGAAATTGGAAAATTTGAAAAAAAAAATGAGGATTGAAAAAGTGGGCGTCGAGTGGGTTTATTAATAGGGAAGGAGGAATTTTTGAAATTCGTGTTTTGTTTTATTATTGGATTTAAGAAGAAATAAAACAAAAGTTATATATACGAGAAATAAAACATGTATGTGAGAAAAAGGCTTCCTAATGAAGCTACATGTAAATCATGTGTAAACACAAAAATCTACTCAAATAAATTCCTAACAAATAACACTTATTTACTAAACTAATATCATTTAGATATAAGTGGAAAGTCATACCTCGAGTGCACTTAGGAATGTCTTTACAAATGACAAATGTCAGTTAGACAATTCCTGCTCCTTTGCGTTTAAGATACCTTCTTAAGGAAGGTATTCTTGTTACCAAGCGTCTCCTAAAGCTTGGTGGGTATGAGCTTTGACTAATCAATATCACAAAGAAGATTAGTGCAATTAAATGAAAAAAAAATATATATAAAAAAATGTTGTTATCAACTCAACATCCAAACATATAGTTTTTGAAAAACATGGTGTTTGTTTTTATGAAAAAACCTTCTTTGTAGTTTTCAATTAACTATGGATCGTATCAAGTTTTTAAAGTACAATATACTTCAAGAAACTTGGTAACGAAGCTCTGATGCCAATTGTGGAAAACTAGAAGGGGGGGGGGGGTTGAATAGTTTTACCAATTAAAACTTCCTTTTAAACTATTTAGATCGACTTATGTCAATCTATTTGGTTGTGTGTGTTGGATGTTGATAAACAAGCATATAAAGATATGTAATGAAGAGATAAGAGTAAGAAGCACAAAACCACAACGCGAGTATTTATAGTGGTTCGGCTACAAGGACACCTTCCTTGCCCTACTCCACTCCCCGAGTCACCTACTCGAGAGTTTGTAATCACTACACCAATCTCCTTATGGCGGAGAAGCCTTCACAACGTCGCTTAATCTTTTTCTGGTACAAAGCTAAATACCGAGTTCTTTCACACCAAGGCGAACCACACCTAACACAACGTCGCCTACCCTTTATACGCTGCTAGGCTAATCACCGAGTTCTTTCACACCTTAGGTGAACTACACCTTCACAACGTCGCCTACCCTTTATTAGGTACTAGGCTAAGTACCTAGTTCCATTGCAATGGAGGAACTACTACCACACTACACCAACGACTAATCCCAAAGGAGATCTACTCCTTTACGACATCATCAAGGACATCAATATCCTTGGATCTAATGCTAGTCTATCTAGTACATCGAAACACACCATATCGAATGTACATCTAAGGCACCTTTCACTAATGCCTTTGATTAGATCTACAAGACACCTTTCACTAATGTCTTTGATTAGATCTACAAGACACCTTTCATTAATGTCTTGTGTCTTCACTTCTAAGCACCTTTCACTAATGCTTCTTGTCTTGACTTCTAAGCACCTACCACAAGTGCTTATCCTATAGACGATAGATACCCTTCACTAATATCTTCGTCTTGACACTTGAGACATCTTTCACTAATGTCTTTAACACTACGCTTCTTTGAAGAAAGAAAGGGATCATCAACAAGAGGACTTCAATAGCCTTGATGATGAGGAAGCTTGGCAACTCATGGACTTGAGCTTGCTTGACTTCAAAGGTGGTGATCTTCCCTTTAAGAGGAACCTAAAAGATCACACAAAAACAAAACTACAAACATAGATCTCTTGGATCTAAGGTTAGTGAGATTTAACTCAGGGGAGAAAGTATGTTAGAGAGGGGTGAGATATAATGAAGAAATGGCTCACTATTTATAGAGGAAAAACCTACTGTTTCCCCGGATCCCACGGATCCCTTCCACTTGGGATCCGGCTAGCACAAAGCTAGGGATCCGTGGTCCGCTCCTCTTTGCCCATGGGTATTTTTGGTTATGGGTCATGGGTCATGGGTTATGGGTTGATCCATGGTTTTCTTTCTAGATACAATGTACTTGGTTAAGTGGTATATATAAAACCATGGGTTATGGGTCAAAACCATTTGCTAGTATTTAACCTTTTTGTATATACTTGTATTTACCCAATTTAGCATACACTTAGTTTTTACCCATTTTGGTATACTTAGTTTAAGTATATGTTTAACCCAATATGTAAACACTAGTTGTTGTACATATGTATCTAAGTCATAAAATCACTTATACTAGTTTTAGTGTTTTATGTGAAAGCGTAAGTGTGTTATAAAACTATTAGTTCAAACCATTTACGTGTTTTATTTGTTTCCTTAAAATGATCTTACTTTTGTTATCGACAAAACATTAGAAGATCGTAAAATATAAAGAAACGTTTTTACGGCTTATTTGTATTAACAATCTCCCCCTTTTTGTTGATGACAAAACATAAGATTATTTTAAGGAAAAGCTAAAATTCGTAAAAGTTTGAATTTGTAGTTTTTACTTTCTTCTCCCCCTTTTTGTCGAAACAAAAAGTGTTTGAAAGAAAGCAACACATCGTTTTTAAGAAAAAACATGTGAAAGGAAAAAAATAGAGAGCAAGTAACGGGAAAGGATCTCGTCGTTACTCCCCTTGACGAGTCCACCCCTAAGTAAGGGCGTCAAGAAACTAATTCTAATCTAGTTCATTTGCAACTAACTTATGCAAAGGATTACGTCTATGTGACGGGTGTGCTCCCCCTAGATGATTGCAATATTTGCAACGGGAAGTCATGAAATTTAAATCAAATGTTGCAAGTAATTT
>BPTQ01000004.1:173317098-173509293 GCA_019973895.1 Chrysanthemum seticuspe | reverse complement strand
GCACTTTTATAAACCTCAGAATCCCCTTTAGCTCTATAAGAAGGGCGAACAACACGAGTGTACAACATGACAAACGATTGTGTTGTTGGTATGTTAGAGCGGATGAAGAAGCGTTCCGCTTAACGTTTAGAAGTTCCGAGGTTCTTATTTGAGTAGGGAATACCTTACAAGAACTGTGCGGAGATAGTGTTACAATACGTGAAGTAGGAGTTAAAGTTTCAGGCAACATGCATGAACACTTGTTCTACTACCTTGGCGATTTGTATAGAGAGTACTTTTGAAAGAAGTAAGTACTAAGGTGGTTATGGGTAGTTAGTGTATTACTAGGAGGATCACTTCTGTGAGTTCCTTGGATCTTATCAGTTTATCCTAGTTAAGATGAGACATTAGGATAGAGAAGGTACTTTATTTTGTAGAATGTAAACTAAAGGTTTCATGGAAGAGATAGGATTACAGAGTAGAATTGATCCTATTTGACTATTCTAGGTTCCTTGAGTGTCTTCACTAGGAGGATCATTATGTGATTGATGGGTATTGGTGGAATCATGAATGAAGAAAGTTTTCATGAGAGATATGTTTAGCGGTTCCATCATCTTGTTCACAAGTACGTACAACGGACTTTGAAATTGAGGATGAAGTGCATAACATTGTGATAGAGGCGTGTCAAGAACATTCCATAAGGGATGAGTTTATTCTTGGAGCCTTGAAGATTTGCAATTCGCCTTGCGAAGAAGTAGGCGAGATTGTATGGTTGTTGTGTTAGCAAACAGTACAACATGTGAGCACAACAAGCGGGAAGAATATCTCGATTTCCCCTAAGACTCCAAATATTTTCACGTAGAATGAGAGCAACATGCTTATACTCTTCTCGGATATCCCGTGTATGGATAATGTTTGGATTGGAGTAATATGGTCGAGGTTTGCATATCATGCGCGTTAAATCTTCTGGAGAGGTGATGAGTGTCTAAATACTCATCATTTTTATACTGTTAGAATGCTAAAAACATCTAAAAACACTCAGAAACACATCAAAATGATAAAAATATCACAAACAAGTGTTTTATATGTTTTAAATGCAAAAACATCAAAATCTGGTGAAAAACGTATTAAGTTTGCATAATTGGCAGTTTTAGTCCCCCAAGTTACAAAAGTTGTCAAAATCAGTCCCTGGTAATTCAAAAACTTGTAAAATATCATTTTAGGTCCTTGAGATTCAAAAGTTGTCAAAACAAACCCTTTAAAGTTTAAAAATCACAAAATGACAACTTTAGTCCTTTAACTTTGAAAATTGTCAAAAATAGTCCTTGGTTAATTTAAAAAGTGAAAATTATTAAGTTTTAACCTTGTTCTATTAATCAATGACAAAAATGGTCCTTATGATAAACTTTTTGAGAATTTACAATATTGGTCCCTCAAGTTTTAAACTTGACAGTTTTAGTCCCTGGATTTGTAAAAATGGAAATTTTCAACAATAGTCCTTGTACTAATCTTACTTGGCAGGTTTGATACTTATGATATGCTTGGAAACTTGTCAAAACCAGCCCCTTAACTTTGGCAAAATTGCAAATATGGTCCTTGTTTACTAAACCAAACCAAACGGACCCTATTATTACTACTAGCCCAAACCCAAGCCCAAACAGTGACCCGGCCCAATATTTTAAATCAAAAGAAACCGCCATCACTGTAGCTTCGTCTCTCCCACCCCTGTATACGCAGATACCAGTGGTTTTCACCACTTGTCTTCCACCATTTCCCTCCACCTCACCATCCCCAGCTGTCTCCTTCCACCTCCACATCATTCCAAAGCCATTTAATGGAAAAACCTGCTCGAAGACATTTTTGGCGCCAAAATCAACAAGTGGCAAAAATGATTATCTGGATGATTTCAATGGTCAGGATTTGGTGGGATAACTTCAGAGGTCGACAAGAAGATATTTGAAGTCAATAAATATCAAGGGGAACCAATGCAATTAGCAATCTAGTGTAATTTTTAATTTCCATTGTCGTTTTAGCTTAAATTCAAATTTCAGTATCTGTTTTAGTTTTCAAGCTTTGTTTTACAAGTTTCCAGTGTATTATAAACCTTTTACAAGTATCAATTTCTAGTTTCAAGCTATATCTCAAGTTATGCAATTTTCTTCTTATTCACAAATCTCAATCTGTTAAAATGTTGTTAGAAATTGTTACTTTGGACTGAGAAGCACACATAAGCTCCATATAAATCTTATACAAGCTTTTAGATACCTTAAAAGCAATATTAGTAGTCAAAATCAGAAAATACCAAAAATACTAAAAAATTCAGTGAAAAATAAAAATCCATGGTGCAAGGTTCTAGCAGGCTGGAGCAAGGTATATTTTGGATTGCCTTGGTATTAGTGCTTCATGGGAAGCTTTAGGATGTGTTTTTAGACCTTGGTTCTGTGTTCTCAGTTCATAGCCACTTGTAAGCTTTTTTACAAATTTTTGCATTTATATGTTTTAGTTGTCTAGAAAGTATAATATCTGTTTCTTAATGCTCTTTAGTCATAATTAAGTGTATTTAAGTTTTAAAATCAGTGGTTTGTTCCTTTAAATCAGTAGTTAGTAAAAATTCTATTTTAACAGTCAATATAGCATTTTTATTAATCTTGAGTTTCATGGTATTGATTCTGTTGTTTAATGTTTCAATAGTCCTAGTAATCAATATTACAAGTTCTGTAATCAATTTTATGGTTTAAGTCATTGAAATCCTTTGAAAAACACCATATCAGTAACATAAAAGGGTGTTTGGTTTTATCTGTTTTACTGTATTAAAGTCTATGCAGTACTTTGGTTTTGTTTATTCTAAGTCATACTTGGTCTAAAGAACTCAAAGAAACCTTAAAATCCTGTGCTTGTTATAGTAAAAGTCAAAAGTACCTTAATCTTTACCTAGCTTGTTAACTGTTGGATTTTAGCTTTTCATATTTACCATACTAGCTTAGAATCTCATAACCTAGCTTAATTTCATATCAATATAGATTATTACATCATAATTAGTAAGCTAGATTGATTTAAAACTCACTAAAGTCAAACTGAGTGTGTCATAAAAAAGTCAAAAATTTTCAGTATTAGCAGTTTTGGATAAAATAGAATAATCTATATAGGACTTAATATTGAGTTTCATGATTTGATCCTTTGGAATATAAAAATATAGCTGCTCATCTCTATCCTAGTGTATTTGATATTTTCTCAATAGCTTATTTAGCAGCTTTTCTTTTAGCTTATTTCAGTCACCTGTTTCAAAATGTGCCCTGTGCACAGATTTCTAACCTTTTTCTCAAGCTCACAAAAAGCTTTCTAGTTGACCAAATCTTTTGATCTTTGGTTCTTTGGGTAGCCACCCTAGTCATCTAGAGGTTTCAAGTTTTAAATTTCCATTTGGAGCTTATTTGATAAGCCTGCAAGAGCTTATAAGTTTGTCCCATAAAACTCAGCATTCACTGAGTTTTACTCAGTGAATTGACAGGTTTTGAAAAAGCATCTCACAAGCTCATGTTAGCTTGTCTGGCCATCATCTTTGGTTTATAGGTATTCAACCAGGTCTTTTCCAAGTTCCATTCATTTCTTTTCACTTTTAGCTTATTTGGTGATCTGTGCAATAGCTTAAAGTAGTATACCATTTTCTGTTTTCATAATCAAGCTCAAACATCAAATCTGTGGTAACTAGTAATCCAGAGGTTCAAGATTGTTGTTTTTGGTTGCAATAGAGTTCTTTTAGCTTAATATAGCTTCCTTATCAGTTTGGTGGTCTTTGGTTAACATTTAGCTTTTTCTAGTGCTTATTTATAAGCAGTCACAACTGCAGTTGCTTATTTATCCAAACAAGACCATGTTTTTCTATTTTTCCTAGATTCTACATATTAAAATAGATTTTTCCTGAAATTTTCATTATTTTTCATAACTGTTTGCTATTTTTAGTAATTAAAAACATTTTTTAGGTATTTTTAAATAGCTTTTAATACAAATAAATTATAAAAAGTCCAAAAAAATGATTTTTCAATTTTCTTAGGTTAAGATAAATATAAAAGTAATAAAAAGTATTTTTCCATAATTTTCTTAGTCTAAAAAGTATTTTTTAGCATTTTAATTAGTTTTAAATAGTTTTAAATTAATAATAAATACATAATAAGTCTTAAAAATATATTTTCAGTTTTAAAATAAGTTTTATCATATTTTAGATTTTTCCAAGTTATAATTTCATTTTTCTAGGTTAATTTTGTATTTTCTTGTATTTTAGTGCAATTTAAATACTTAATAAATAGTTTTTAATTAATAATAAATAAATAAATAGTTGTAAAAATAATTTTCTTTTTCTAATAATTTTCTTTTATTATTAGGATTCCAAAAGTATAATTTTTATCTTTTTAGGCCTTTTATTTCTTTAAAACTCACTTTTTATTTTATACGTAGACGTAATTTTATTTTAAACGTAAGTTTTAAGTTGTAGATTTTAAACGTTCATCGCCTTTAAAAATAGTGATAGCGTTTATTTAATAGATTTTATCTTTTATTTCTTTTAATTTGCATTTAAGTCGCTTTAATTTATAGATTTTCTCTTTAGGTATAATTTTCCATCGAAAACCCTACTGATTGCTATCCTTAGTGATCATTCTACCATCTGATTAAGTGTTTTAAAACCAATTCATCCTCCGTGGGACTTAACGACCCAGGAATTCCCTATATTCCTCTGATCTTAATTGCATTTGCGTCTGAGCTGTTTTAAGTCTGTTTGACTTGACTGTTTTGCGCAAATCAAGAGGGTATGTGTGAACAATATGGACTATTTTTTTCATGAAAGTTGAAGAGAGAATCAAGAGACCAATCTTCGGTGAAGGCACATTGTCCATGGTTTGGAATTCGGAGGATGTGAGCAAGATGCCCAAGGCTTAAAGTAAATTTTTGGTTTTTGATATAAAACCAAAGAGATAGAGAGCGATCCTCGTTACGAACGAGTTCGACTTGACGGAAGAATTCCATTATGAACCTTGGACATATCTTCTCGTTGATTTCAAGAAGACATTCTAGTCCTATGGCTCGGAAGGAGGTATTGATACCTTCTTCGAATTGTAGAGAGGTGTCTACAATACGTCTTTCATGGAAGTGACGGTTTTCGAGATTATTGAACCCACGGACATGATTGCCAGGTGTGTTGGGTTCAAGGGAAATGTTCGAGGTGTAGACGCTAGTGAATGAAAAATCAAACTCGTATTCATGCGTCATAGTTGAACCTATAGAAGTGATGGGTTAATAAGGGAAGACGTTTATGGTCAACCTATAATAATCTAACGTTTTTACTAGATATTCTATTAACAATGGTTTTTATTTTTATTAGTATTTAGCTAACTCATGGTTTTGAAACTCTAGTGGATTATTACTTTTAGAAGGATAGTGGTTTTTAATCTTGCATGAAAACTGTTTTCCAGTAGGACGGATCCCACGGTTCCTTTTCAAAAGGGATCCGGCTAGTGTAACTTCCGGGATCCGTGGATCTGTAGTAACAGAACCAGTTTTAATAAAAACATAGGTTTTACGATTATTGTACCACGAAGTATGTTTTATCCTACATTTTAGCATGCATACATGACATCTAATGTATCACGAAAGAATATAACACATATAGATCAAAAGAAATGAAACACACATAATAACATAAACATCCTAGATAAAATAGATTATCAATAATATTGCATTTCAATGCTAAGGATGATACAAAGGATTGGGTAAATGACCCCAATATAGATTAACAACACAAAGTAAATGTCTCCGTATGTGAACTTCATCATAGGGAACACAAGTGCGATGAGTGTTAGGGCGATGAGCACGAGTGCGATGTAAACCATGTTGATGACGGATCTTTTTGGTTTAGGAAGAGATGGAATGAGGAGGAAGATGAAGTTTTTGAATGAGAGGGAATTTTTGAAATTGGAAAATTTGAAAAAAATGAGGATTGAAAAAGTGGGCGTCGAGTGGGTTTATTAATAGGGAAGGAGGAATTTTTGAAATTCGTGTTTTGTTTTATTATTGGATTTAAGAAGAAATAAAACAAAAGTTATATATACGAGAAATAAAACATGTATGTGAGAAAAAGGCTTCCTAATGAAGCTACATGTAAATCATGTGTAAACACAAAAATCTACTCAAATAAATTCCTAACAAATAACACTTATTTACTAAACTAATATCATTTAGATATAAGTGGAAAGTCATACCTCGAGTGCACTTAGGAATGTCTTTACAAATGACAAATGTCAGTTAGACAATTCCTGCTCCTTTGCGTTTAAGATACCTTCTTAAGGAAGGTATTCTTGTTACCAAGCGTCTCCTAAAGCTTGGTGGGTATGAGCTTTGACTAATCAATATCACAAAGAAGATTAGTGCAATTAAATGAAAAAAATATATATATAAAAAAATGTTGTTATCAACTCAACATCCAAACATATAGTTTTTGAAAAACATGGTGTTTGTTTTTATGAAAAAACCTTCTTTGTAGTTTTCAATTAACTATGGATCGTATCAAGTTTTTAAAGTACAATATACTTCAAGAAACTTGGTAACGAAGCTCTGATGCCAATTGTGGAAAACTAGAAGGGGGGGTTGAATAGTTTTACCAATTAAAACTTCCTTTTAAACTATTTAGATCGACTTATGTCAATCTATTTGGTTGTGTGTGTTGGATGTTGATAAACAAGCATATAAAGATATGTAATGAAGAGATAAGAGTAAGAAGCACAAAACCACAACGCGAGTATTTATAGTGGTTCGGCTACAAGGACACCTTCCTTGCCCTACTCCACTCCCCGAGTCACCTACTCGAGAGTTTGTAATCACTACACCAATCTCCTTATGGCGGAGAAGCCTTCACAACATCGCTTAATCTTTTTCCGGTACAAAGCTAAATACCGAGTTCTTTCACACCAAGGCGAACCACACCTAACACAACGTCGCCTACCCTTTATACGGTGCTAGGCTAACCACCGAGTTCTTTCACACCTTAGGTGAACTACACCTTCACAACGTCGCCTACCCTTTATTAGGTACTAGGCTAAGTACCTAGTTCCATTGCAATGGAGGAACTACTACCACACTACACCAACGACTAATCCCAAAGGAGATCTACTCCTTTACGACATCATCAAGGACATCAATATCCTTGGATCTAATGCTAGTCTATCTAGTACATCGAAACACACCATATCGAATGTACATCTAAGGCACCTTTCACTAATGCCTTTGATTAGATCTACAAGACACCTTTCACTAATGTCTTTGATTAGATCTACAAGACACCTTTCATTAATGTCTTGTGTCTTCACTTCTAAGCACCTTTCACTAATGCTTCTTGTCTTGACTTCTAAGCACCTACCACAAGTGCTTATCCTATATACGATAGATACCCTTCACTAATATCTTCGTCTTGACACTTGAGACATCTTTCACTAATGTCTTTAAAACTACGCTTCTTTGAAGAAAAAAAAGGATCATCAACAAGAGGACTTCAATAGCCTTGATGATGAGGAAGCTTGGCAACTCATGGACTTGAGCTTGCTTGACTTCAAAGGTGGTGATCTTCCCTTTAAGAGGAACCTAAAAGATCACACAAAAACAAAACTACAAACATAGATCTCTTGGATCTAAGGTTAGTGAGATTTAACTCAGGGGAGAAAGTATGTTAGAGAGGGGTGAGATATAATGAAGAAATGGCTCACTATTTATAGAGGAAAAACCTACTGTTTCCCCGGATCCCACGGATCCCTTCCACTTGGGATCCGGCTAGCACAAAGCTAGGGATCCGTGGTCCGCTCCTCTTTGCCCATGGGTATTTTTGGTTATGGGTCATGGGTCATGGGTTATGGGTTGATCCATGGTTTTCTTTCTAGATACAATGTACTTGGTTAAGTGGTATATATAAAACCATAGGTTATGGGTCAAAACCATTTGCTAGTATTTAACCTTTTTGTATATACTTGTATTTACCCAATTTAGCATACACTTAGTTTTTACCCATTTTGGTATACTTAGTTTAAGTATATGTTTAACCCAATATGTAAACACTAGTTGTTGTACATATGTATCTAAGTCATAAAATCACTTATACTAGTTTTAGTGTTTTATGTGAAAGCGTAAGTGTGTTATAAAACTATTAGTTCAAACCATTTACGTGTTTTATTTGTTTCCTTAAAATGATCTTACTTTTGTTATCGACAAAACATTAGAAGATCGTAAAATATAAATAAACGTTTTTACGGCTTATTTGTATTAACACTTACTTTCCACATTGTGTGAAACAGCAAGTCTTCAATAATTTTGTGTCCTTATGAGATATTGTGGATGATCTCTTGGCTCTAGACTCAATTGTGCACATTTGGTTCCTATGTCGGAGACTAGGGAGAGGGTCTCCTTCTTCAATATCAACAGTCTCTAAGAGAAAGTCGATAGATTATGTAGGTTCCCCGTGAGAATGAAACAAGTCCTTTTAAGAGGAACTTGAGTGGATTGGGAAGTTGTAGTGCAGTGCATCACTGGGTCCATGATGTCTTGTCTTCAATACCGGTATTACCTTGGTAACCACCAGTAGCATATGAATTGAACCCGGTTTCTGCCCTAAGGTTGAAATAATGGAGGGCTATTTATTTTCACCCTTTTTCTCATTAAATTCTTTTTCATTCTTCAACCCCTTCAGTGCTTACCGAGACTTCATAACTAGAACCTTGTTGGGTTTATTCCAGTTCTAGCTCTATCTCAGTCCACACTCTTCCCATATCTCACTTTTCTTCTTTTTTCATCATACCTAAGGACTCTACACTATCTACTGGATTGTCCCTAGGTAGATCCCTCCGGCTCTGGCGGGATCATGGGAACGAATACCTAACCTAACCATCCTTATAACACCATGCATAAAGTAAATTGATCAGTTTTTTGGTATTGTTCATTCCTTCTCGAAACCAATTGAAAAATCATTTGGAAAAATCAATCAAGGTACTTATGATATAATATCAAAGCATTTTGTACCTTAATAGTTTTGATCATTTAGAAATGATCCCCCTCAACATGTGCATATGATTTTGAAATTGTTTAGCACATGGAGGCAAGAGTTCTTTGAAATAATTTCTTGATCACAATTTCCGTGGAAAAAGCCATTTGATTTTCTTGGTAAATTCTCCCCCTCAAAATGTGCGTTGGTTATATGAAATCATTTAACACATAGAGGAAAGAGATCTTAGAAGTACTTTCACGATCACATTTGCCATAGAGAAAACCATTTCAAACTCAATCAAGGTACATATGATAAAACGTTGAAACCTTTGTACCTTGATAGTTTAATTTCTTTAGAAATGCTCCCCCTTAATATGTGCTTCGAGATTCGAAAGCGTTTTAGCACATATGGGAGAGTTGCCTGCACTTTGAGTCAAAACGATCACTTGTTATCAGATTTCATATATAAATAACATTTTCTCCCCCGATCAAAAAATATCAAATCCTTTGAGATTTTGGATCCTAAGTGATTTAAATAGGTTTAGAAAACATGGGAGAAAAATGTGTTCAGTTTAATTTTATTCTGATAGTGGAACAGATTTAGACATTTAAAGATTGTTAGTATCAGGTATGATTGTTTTAAGAGATCTTTAAGTAAAATAAAACAATTTCACAATCAAACAAGAACAGAAAAAATTTCATTTTGAAAGATCTTGATTCTAAAGAAAAATCATACCATGACATAACATTAAATCTTTAGATCACCACTTTATATCGTACAAAACGGACTTGTTGATGAAATATCGTTTGAAAATATTTAAGATAGAAGTCACTCTCCTCCTCAATCGATGACCGTAGTCGTTGATTGAGTGACTTATGTTTAAAATGAAGTCCTGATGATTTCCAAAATTTTAGACCAATTTATTTTCAAAACAACATTTTTCCATTTTAAAAACAATATTTTTCAAAATTCTTAGAAAAATAGTATCATCCACTACTTGTCCTGCACAAGATACGTTAGGTGGTTTAAAATTACAAGCTGCTTCTGTAGTTGCTGAAGGGATGAAAGAAAACCATCTGCAGATGCAATGAGACCTCTGAAGTTGTATCTATCGTGCCAACTATTCATAGAGAGATCTGATTAAGCTCAGTTTCTTCTTTTGTCGACCCAAGATATAGTTACCCTTTCCTTTCGGCATCCAATCATCTTCAATTGTGGGATCTGGATCGGGAACATTCTTATATACCAATATACCTGCATACGTTAGTGGACACAAACAGATATATGGTGGTCGACATCACCCAAACAGCAATCGACTAATAAAAGTCAATTCAACATATCAATCAAATCATACATAGGCATGGGAATAATGTGTTTATCAATCTATAATCATCTAATCCTAACAATCACATCCTAGAAACCTAGTCCTTCGACATAGGGAATTATATTTTTTAGATAAGCACGTAGGATTATTAAGAAAGCCCGTTAGATGATGTAAATATGAAAAACATTCTCCCCCTCAATCAATGACTCTTTTTCTTGAAAAGTAATAAAAGCGCTGAAGTCATTGATTGAGTTTTTTGCAATTTTATGAAAACTTGATTCTGATTGATTTTCAAGCAACTCATTTACCACCATTTATGAAAACAACAAATATTTTTCTGAAGAATTTTAGACGGAAAAACATTTGTGTAGGAACAGCAGTCCTTCGACATACTTTCCTCAAATTTGTATTTAGGATAAGTGCACGAATTTTGAAAGATGGTTTAGCGCAACACTTTCCTTTCTTGAAGAACGGGTTGCTATCTGAAATAATAGCAAACCATAGTTTTAAGTACGGGTCACAGTCTGAAGTAACTGCAAGCCATTTTTTTGAGACATGATTAAAAAGAAATATTTACACCTCCTGCTCGAACTTCATTTAAAGTCCCGTGCCATTATTGAATGACATTTCTAAGACCGTAAATGTTATCGATACCAGAAGACATGTCTTGAGAAAACATATTTTTGGTATTTTTCAATTTTCTGATTTTTATGGCCTTTTGTTGATTTTATATTTTTCTATTTTGTTTTTGTAGGTTTTATATTTTTGTATTTTGCTTTTTGAAAAATATTTACAATGATAGAGAAATAGTTTAAGAAGATGATGATACGAGTACCGAGATAAGGATATCGTACAACACTTTGTAGAAGATAGAAGTCATCATCTCTTAAACTTTCACCACCAAAGTTTTTGAGGCTCTTGAATCGTCGTCAGAACATGAGCCTTCAGAAAGTGAGACTTTGGTAGCTTCCCCTCAACTCGACAAACTAAGAATAAAGACCATTTCCCCAAGAGGTAGAAATGAATGAAAAACGGTCTCATTGAATGAAGCTCAGCACCTCGAAGAACACGAGAACACCAAAGTAACAAGTTGAAACATTGATCGTCTCAGTGGTTATCAAATCCAGAATAACTGATGAGGTCCGATCACATGAACCTGTTGTGCGTCCTTGATGTACACATTACTCTTCGAGATTGACCAGTTGTCTATTCAGGGGAACAATATATCAACATCTTCATTCCAGTTATCTTCCATATAACCAATCAGCCCATAATGTACACAAGTACCCAACCAGAGTAGAGACAACGACATCACAGTAACTGGTTGACTCACTGATCTTCTCTGCGGATGTCAACTTCGGAATAACTGATTAAGCTCGATCATGTGAATATGTTGTGCGACCCTGATGTACACATATCTCTTCCCTGATGGTTGCGATCTCATCGGAATCATCATTACATTGTGTACATGAATCACTAACCGGAAATACTTTATCATACATAATATAGAAGATGTAGATCAGCAATATCATCTCACGTTCCAAACATTCTTCTCATATTTCTTCCCACTGAGAGCTGAGTTAACACATACCAAAAGTGTCAAGAGACCACTTACCCCAAATACTTGGAATAATACATCCTTCCCCCAAATAGTTGGAATGATACACCAAACGCCACGAATTAAACACTGAGTTTCTCTGCGGTTATGAAATTTGTCTCCCCGGAATAACTTCAATATAGAAGAAGTATTAAGTTTATCGCGTGTACTCGTTGTGCATTTAGATGTATGTCTCCTTCCCCCTTGCTGGTTTTGATACCTCAGAATCAGCAAAACATAACATAGTCATATCCATGAAATATCATGAGAAGAACACAATAAGCTCAAATGAATCTTGTGAGAATCAACTACTGCAGAAACTCTCTCTGACTATCTTAACCAACCCAGACGTAGACAATTTGACGTGACCACTGAAGAAGCAAACCCGATATCCCAAAATTGAAACTAAAGATGAATTCCCCGCATTTGTATCTCAAGCTTGCACTAATGATGGAAGAATGGTGTCGACAATTTATGCTTGAAGCAAATCTTTAAGTACTCACTACTCAAACAAAGTATGAGACATTAACACCTCTTGCGATTATCCACACCGTCATAGCGTGTGACACTGAGTAAAACAAAGTAACTCCTAAAAGTGATAGTTAACCAGGTCTTCAACCATCCACCCCGACAGCTGGTAACTAGATAAACCAAGTCTTCAACTAAAATTCTTAAGCCCGAGCAAGTTATCAAATAAGAACACACCTTTGTGAAAGTCAACGTCAATCTCAAATAAGTGATAAATGATTAACTCCGAAGTAATCAACTTGTGTCAAATGCCCAACACGTGAATAAACATACAATCGGATGTATATTGACCCACTGAATGAACCGGAACAAATGATTCCTTAACATCGATGCATTCTTCCTAAAGGTATACATGTAGAGACTGATATGGAAGATTCACCAATAATGTCTTCGAGCGGATGAGGTAGTCATTTTCCTTAATGTTCATGTGGTTGATTTATAGCGTGCACAATGAAAGGAACAATAATCCGTGAAGATTTGACAAAGGAATACCAAAGAGCGGATCATTATTCAATAGTGCAACTACAATATCATGATAGTCATTATCAACGCCTTTGTGAAGTAACTGGAGATAAGGTTTCTTGAGAATTCTTAGAAGTACTTCTTAGATGGTGAACCAGTTGAATCAGTAGGAACCGGAGCATGAGCTTCAGAAACTGGATGATCAACATTCGTTGGAGGTTGGAAGTACTCATCAAACATATCTTTGAAAAAACAATGAATCCCAAACAATGAATCCCAGTTATCCTTAGTAAGTGAAGCATTAGGCGTTAAAGGAGAATCGTATGACCGTAATTCAAGCATCCATCAACATGTAGTATATGCACTCTTCTCCCCCTCAAAAATTGCATCCGAAGTTGCCATTTTTGATTTGAACAAGTGAATAAAAATATACACCAATGAACATAGATCCATTTGAGAGTTGAAAGAGCGTGGGAAAAAGATGAAGCTTGTTGATGAAGAATGTCGATGAGAATGGTCATAAACATGAAGATTTCTCTTCTTTTGAAGATAAAGCGCACTGAAGCATACACCTTTCTTTTCTTTAAGGAACGGGGCCTGAAGTGTTATCTACAGACGCCATAGTATTGAAGAACGAGGCCTGAACTGATGTGAACAGACGTCATAAGAAGATTTCTCTTCTTTGGAAGATAAAGCGCACTGAAACGTATACTTTTCTTTTCTTTAGAGAACGAGTCTTGAACTGTTGTGTTCAAATGTCATAATATTGAAGTACGAGGCCTGAACTGATGTGAACAGACGTCATAATCTCTCTCTTTTCATCATCTATTGGCAAAACTTGTAATCATCACCATTATCATTCAGTAGGCTCTTTGTCGTGACAGCTGATGGAGAAAACCCAATATGACGAATTTGACCCTGAAGTAAAACAACCCGAACTTGTGACTTAAACTTGCACATATGAAACAAAGAGCGGTGCCGAGACTTCATCCTCCATTGAATCTCTAAGTACTCTATACTCTTCATCCAACCAACCATCAAGTATAAGACGTACATCACCTCTTGAAAATCCACAATTGAATGTGACACTGAGCACTACAACGTAACTCCTTAAAGTGATAGTTATTTTGTGGTGGTAAGAGCCCAATTCCCCCAAGTGGTAAAAGAAAAGGTAAAAGACACCCAACAATAACTAGATTTCCAAGTCTTAGTTTTCAATAATAAGCTTGAACAAGGATCTTGAAGAATCTTCATCCATCCATCCCCGATACCTTCAGATACTAAGTACACTTGCCCGTGATATTTCACTTCAACCTCAAATAAATAATAGTGAATTAACCCCATTGTCACATCTTCTAGTTAAAAGCTTAAATCTAGCCTCCTTTGATGTTTTAAGTGAACTATGATAATGGTTTTCATCCCGACCATGGTTAAAAGCACATAACCCCGTAAAACCATGTAATAACCAAACTGCCATGACGAAAATTCAAAAACACATCAAATTCATGAAGTACACCCTTTTATCTCTTCTTCGAAATAGAAACCGTAGCACCAACATCAAATAAGATCCCGAAATACGCTTTCCTTTCTTCAGGATGGTTCCATCATAACGGGGATTTTACAACTCTATGGTTTAAACCGAGAAATAGTTTCTTTCGCGGGATTTTACAAAACCAAGAATAAACCGTAAGATAGATCCGGAAATGCATTTAACAATTAGCAGGATGTTTCCATTGTCACGGGATTTTACAAGTCTATGATTTAAACCGAGAAATAGATTCTTTCGCGGGATTTTACAAAATCAAGACAAAACCGTAAGATAGATCCGGAAATGCGCTTTACTATTACCCGGATGTTTCCATTGTCACGGGATTTTACAAGTCTGATTTAAACCGAGAAATAGATTCTTTCGCTGGATTTTACAAAATCAAGACTAAACCGTAAACAATGTCAGCTTGAATGTGTTCAAGACAACTTTGGTTTCGGTGAATATCTGTTTTACGGGAACATGCAGCGGTTCATCAACAATTCATTTTCCAACATCAACAAAATCATCAACCATCCAATAAACACTTTGGTAAACACATCATTCACGCATTCTGTCGGCTATTGTAGTGACAACATGTGAAGTAAAGCCGATATGTCAAACTTGATCATGAAGTGAACTTCCCCAGATTTGTTACTTAAACTTGTACTAATCCTCGTGAAAAAGAAACGGTGTACAAAACCTTTTGACATATCCTCAACTGCGTGAGACACCGAAGTGATAGCTACGTTGTGGGTTAAGCGAGAAAGAATCACACACGTAGCAGAATAGCCAAGTCTTTATCATACTCAACAAAAGCCCAAACAAGTCATCTTCGCGGAAGGGTAGAAAGAATGAAGACGAAATAAGTAAACACCCCCGGAAAATCTCACTATAAATTCAAATAAGAAATACCATGCAATACCCCGTAGTCAAATTTGTTCAACCATCAACTCAAGCCGTGACATAATATAATTCGTGAAAAATGTAAAAACCAAAGTATCAACTAATCTCATCATCACATCAACTCTCATCAAGTATCATCGTCAAATCACATCGTCAGAACTCATGTCAAATTTCCCAATCACATTACTAAATCAAGCCTTAATCCAAGTCTATTCCAATCCAAATCCCGGTAACATTAGAGCCCATAATCAATTGCAACACCCGATCCAAGTGTGACTCATAAATACTCACTCACACGTTAGCTTAGACTTGATCAATAACTTGTCATTTCACACGACACAATCAAATGATATGTTAATAAACATACGTCGCAAATTAGGACCTAACAAATAATTCATAAATACCTTCAATCATATATATTCGACTAAAAGTATATCATCCAACTGAAATTAGTCCCACTCGTCCCATGTACTCAAATTCAACCATACACCTGTTGATAATTCATGACATAATACAATACCACTCGGCCCATGATAATCCACGACCCACTTTCATAACCAGATCCAGTCCTCCTAACACCACAATGTATACCCTAATTGCTCGGGTATAAAACACAAGGTATCTCATTCTTAACCCTAAAAATACCCTAATATCACTCACCCAAAATCATCGCCTCTCTCTAAAACTCTCAAAAACCAACCAGTTGCCATCATTCTCAAAACAGATCCGAATATTTTTAATCAAAACCGAATGATAAGATATATCATTATCACACAAAAAGGACCATCTTGCTCAGCATAGGGATGGCTCGAGCCTTGCATACACGCCAAAGGGATGGTATTGGTCCTTCTTCAACGCCAAAGAGATGGTTAAAGATTAGTGGCAACCATGGGTTTGAACTCAGCTGTTCAAGGTAGGTATTTTATTCATGAAATCGTTTTGAAAGACTTGGCTTTAAATCGATTCATTCATGTTAAGATATTAAATGAGCCAAACAAAATGATTTAACATAATTGTTAAACTCATTTGTTTAATTCGAATATCTTTACCAAATAAGATCAATGAAAAGATTTGTTAAACTCATGTGTATGGCCCTTGATGTCAAAAAAAGATGAGAAACAAATCTGAGATCTATTTCTAATTTTATTTCGAGATACCTTATGACTTACGGATCTATGATGAGAATGCTTTCGTTTCTATGACCCTTAAGGTCTTGTATTGGTCGTTTGACATGGATGAAAGAAAGTACTTTGAGATCGATTATAATCATTTGTTACTTTATTATGAAGAGTTAATAAGTGATAATCGGTTATTTTTGGATTTGTTGGTGAAGTTGTGATGTGGGATTTAATTGATTTGCAACTGTTAAGCTTTTTTCCTCTCGATTTCATTTACTGAAAGTGGACTGATGATGGTATTTTAGTACTGAAGTCATGAGTCATGAGTTAACTCGCATCTTGACTCAATAGTCAAGGTGCATTATAAGCTCAACTCGCATAATTTAGAAACCAGACAAGTCGTTGTATTTCAGTAAACACAAGTCGCTACACTTTTATACAAGTCGCTGCAACATTCTTTATGAGCCAAGTCGCTAATATTTTTCTGTCACAAGTCGCTAACGCATGACAAGTCGCTATAACCTTTTCAAGAACAAGTCGCTAACTTGTTAACTAACAAGTCGCTAGCACAACTCGCTTCAGTTGATGACTCAATAGTCAACAACTCGCTACCATTAAAAAGGACAAGTCGCTAAGTAAAAGACAAAAGCTCAAAAGCATTTTGTCAACTCGCTATGAAGAATGACCCAGAAAAACTGCATAAAACTGCATCTGTTTTGACCTCTTGAAACTGACCAGAAAAACCCAGAAAAAAACAGCTAAAGGACATCCATTTAGACCTGTTTTGACCAAGAAGATATACCATATGACCATAACATTCACGGAAATAGGTTTGTACCAGTCATAAAAATTGAGAACAAAAAACAGACTTGGACAAAAGATTGTGACAAGACATATTTTGTAAAGATTGTTTTGACCATTAAGAATACACCAACTTTTAAAAACAGAGTACCAAAAAAAATTTTCCGGATTAAAACTATGGGTAAAAACATATTTAACAGTTGATACACAAACCACAATAAATCAATCAACACAATAACCATGGTATGAAACCACACAAATCAACACAACACAATAACCATGGCTCTTGATATCAATTGTTAGGATCTTATATTTATGTTGTTAGATGATTCGGGTGGTCTTGGATGATAGAAATACATGTTAGCCATTTTAGAGAGAGAAATGATAAGAGAGGGTGTTCTTGGTAGAGACTTGGTATACAAAAAGTGAAAGATTAGATTAAGAAGCACCACCCCTTCCATGGATGGAAGGGGTATTTTTAGTTACAGACTACACGACCTCCTGACGGCCTGTGGATCAGGTATACAGTGGGTAAAGACCCGTCCTTCCTCCACGGTGTTACACTAAACTAATCTACGCTACAAACTAACTAATAAACTACTAAATAACGTAAATAACGATACGTCTACGAGCTAACATATGCTAGACCATAATTGGGGTGACCGACACTTTAACATGGAATTTCCAATTCCTAACAAAGCACTCTTTGGTTGATGTAATACTGTGGTTATCATATATCCATCTTCCGTCAGTGTTCAAGCTGGAACAATATGGTTTTGTGTAGTTACTTCTGCACTCTTACATATAGGTTTTATAGAACTAGAAAGTCGAGATAGCTCCATGGTTTAGAAAGTTTTTTGCATCATAATTTATCCGTTTAACTTGTGTAATCAATCTTTGTTAGGATATGATTCCTGGAAAATGTTATAACTTCTGATTCATTCTTCATGAACGGGTTAATTATTACATTATAACTATCCATCTTTAACACACCCTGACTTGTTGATTAGATATTTAGTGACCGGTGTTGAATCATTATGACATAGTTATTCTTTAACATATGATTTGACATATTTTTGGCTGTGAGGTGATTTTTACATTGAGGTTAAGTAAACCGAAAGCACGCTCTACCTATCGTAACTATAGCAATATATTCTGAAAACCAATTGGTTTTACTCTAAACGGTTCAGCACAACTTGATCCAACCATACACCACTACTAAATACGGTATACTTAGATAAACTCCAGTTAATTTCAGATGATATATATACTACTTATAATGGAGGGATGACCCTCTCTCTTCTAATTTTTTAAGATTTTCATATATAGATTTTAAGCAAATACAACTACTTAAGCTATATGTACAATTACTTTATGCATAAACACCTACACATATTGACTGGTCAACATTTGTAATTAATGTCATATTTAAAACACTCATTTGATAAAAAGTATAATTTATAAAACACAGTGTACAAAATATTTGAAGCACAAATACAACTAAAAAACACTATTCAATACATACAATTAATACATTAATTACTTTACTCCTTCACTAAAATATACAACCATTTAACCACAATGTACAATCTAATCAAATTACTAAACCAAGCATTTAAAAAGAAAGCCATTAGGCTGCCCGTAGTGGTCGGTCGACTGGTTCGGTCGCCGCTACGCCGACCAAGTCGCCACCATTGCAACATGAGGGTCGAACTGAGTCGATCGGCTACAAAATTGACGAAGAGTGATTGCGCTGAAGGAAAGAATCAAGATTTTGTTTGTGGCAGCTCGGTTAACTGGAGATGAATTATTTCCACGGTTATAACTAAAGTTATTATTATTTGTAATTTAATTGTTTAATAAAAGTATGGTCACATAACAGTACATTGTCAGAAAATATAGTCACAGGGTACCCGCCGCCGCATCGCGCGGGTACCTTGCTAGTAATTTATAATCTACAAACAAGGACAAGTTAACTAGCTTAATCGGGGTAAGAAATAAGGATAGAGGTATTATAGATTTTAAAATATAGTGTCACCAAATATGATGCGAAAAAAATACTTCAGCTCATAAAAATATTTGGTATATATCTTGAATTCTTGATTGTTGCATATAAATGGATGAGATATTTGAATAACTAATATTAGAACATATGATGTAAAGCTTGCCAACCATCCTCTATGTAACTTACCTTTTGATTCTACACCAACAACATAATTGCATTTGCAACAACCCTTGTTTCAACAAGATACAATCCTATCTCATTTTTACCTACAATTTCAACTCTCGATATCCTAAAGACACGCAAACAATATTGACTTATTTGCAAAAAGCCAACTCAACCCGATCAAGCAGAACTAAGAAATTAAGAAAGTGTCTGTAAGTCCGACATTGAAGACAAAGTATAAATATGTATGGACTAAAATACCTTTGACTACAAAACAAAAATCAGACATTGACTTTGGCATTAGTGGTCAAGGGATTTCTTTGGCATTAAAAACCCATGTTTTGGACCTCCAGCGATGAAAACGCCTAGGCTTGTCCCAATGTGATGCGCAGGTACAAGTTTAGGGACCAACGGTGTATTTTAGTCTAAAGTTTATTATAATGGTATTCATTAATACATACTAGCTTGATTACTTTGTTTATTGTTCTGCATAAAAAAAACTTAAAGGTGGTTTGGTTGAATTGATTGTTATGTATTGCTGGTCTACGGGTTTGAATTTGTTTTTCTTCGAATAATATATTATGTATGGCATTGGTACAGGTATTGGTATTGGTATTGTTAATGAATCAAAAATTGATTTGGAGTTGGTGATGGTGATGTTATAGTATTAACTAATCTGATTATGTCTTAAGTAGTTATGTGTAACATCTCGACATCAACAACATGTTTTGGTTTCACATGTAGTTCTGCATCTCGTTTCGCTTGGTTTTATCTGAATCTGTCTGTCTGCACCTGTCTCCTTGAATCTGCTCTTCGTTTACCTCTGTTCGGATCTCTCTACCTGAATATGTATCTGTCTGTAGCATCTGTTCGTCTGAATCTGCTCTTTGTCTACCTCTATTCAGACCTCTCTGCTGAATTTAAATCTGTTTGTTTGCACATGTCCGTCTGATTTCCAAGTTTTCTTGTTTGTTAGGAATTGGAAATTCCATGTGAAAGTGTCGGTCACCCCAATTATGGTCTAGCATATGTTAGCTCGTAGACTTGTAGTTATTTACGTTGTTTAGTAGTTAATTAGTTAATTAGTAGCGTAGATTAGTTTAGTGTAACATCGTGGAGGAAGGACAGGTCTTTACCCACTGTATGCCTGATCCACAACCCGACTGGAGGGCGTTTAGTTTGTAACTATAAATACCCTTCCCACTAAGGGAAGGGTGGTGCTTCTTTAATCTAACCTTTCATTTTTTATTATCTCTCTCTCTCTAAAAGATCACCCTCTCTACTCTTTCTCTCTCTAAAATGGCATTCTTGTTTAATCATCTACCTAGAGCACCCGAATCATCTAAACAACATAAAATACACGATCCTACAAATGGTACAAGAGCCAAGGTTTTGTTGTTTTGATGATTCGTATGGCTTTAAGCGGTTTTTTGTATGCGGTTTGTTCAATTAGTTGATGCTGTTTATGCGGCTTTCTTGAATGCGATTTGATCTGTATGACGTTTGGTATACACGTTTTGATAATAGTGTCGTTGGTCAAATCTGTTTTCTTCTAAGCGTATAACTGTTTCAGTTTAATAATGGGTGTGGTTTTGAGTTTTATATGGTCTATCAGTTTTTGCTAATGTTTTATTAGTTTGAAATTTGTATAACCCATTCTATAAACATTTCTGAAAAACTACTGGTGTGATCATATCTGTCCTATTATCGTTGGTCAAATCGTTTCTGTGGAGAACTGTTCTAATGATCTGGTTAAAAAAAGCTATGGTCTTGTGCTGTTTTTTGTTCTGGTTTTTCTGGGCTTGAATACCAATACTCTTGAGGGCGGTTTGTCAAATGTACCTGTTATTCTAAACAAGTGATTTGTCTGTTTCAAGTACTGGAGGCGACTTGTCTTGACAAGTTGTCCAGATTCAATGTATCCAGTCAAAGCGATTTGTGTGAATATGTCAAAAGCGACTTGTCTCAAATGCTTTTTTGAAAGCGATTTGTTAATGTTAAATAAACAGCGGTATGTATCAAGTTAAAAGAAGCGTTTTGTCATGATTTGGGTTGAAGCTACTTGTGAGATTGAAATGACTTAAGCGGTTTGTTAAAAATGTTGCAGTTTGACTCATGTTAAATGTGACTTGATATGAATACTGATGTTTGACAGTTATTGAGAAGAAGAACAATGGGTTCGTTAACCACGCAATCTTTAATACAAAACTCAAGACATCACATAACTGTCATCAACAAATCTCAATCATCCCATCAGATTTATTCATACAAATTACATTTTATCATATACACTACATCAACTCATATACCATATAACATGTAAAGTTCAACATCAAGACTCAATCTTAACCATAATGTCACAAGATCTCAGTCGGATTCAACCCTATTATATTCTGTATCAGATTTACAAGTTGAATGACACATCACAGATCTTATTCCAATCTCAGTCGGCAACACTATGCTTCATCTCAGTTGTATTTATTCAAGAAACGTAATCAAATGTAAATGAAAATAGATCTCATAGTTGTTCAATAGGCACCTCAAGTTATTAAGACTTTCTTGGTTGAACATACACATCATCGATCTAAGTAAAAAAGACACTTTTTGAAGACTATGCTTCTTGGTCATGTTCGAACTTCAAAAGAAAAGAAAATAACAACAATCTGTTATCTTCTTTTTCTTTTCGTTCGTTGGTTAATGGAAACAAAAACAAGAATCAAATAATCGACCTACCAGTGACCTCATAGTCGATCTCAAAGCCTTCTTCAAGCCCTTAACCATCCATGTGGCTGTGAAACCATTAAGCCAAACCTGTGGCTAGGATGTCCTCGTAACCATCCCTGTGGCTAGACGAGATGATTCGGATGAAGTAAGGGAGGCTTATTTCTCTTGTTTTTGAGATGGCAACTGAGTTGGTGTGAATACCAGATAGGGTCGTATATTTTGATTGAGATAATTTAGGGTTTGATGATGTTTTACTTGTCTGCACACATATGTGAGATATATTAAGGTAACAATTAGTATGAGGTTGAGTATAAATACCCCGAAATTAGGGCATCAGTAGGGTTGCAGTATTACTGGATCGTGTCTTTTAACCACATGGGCCGAATAGTTTGGTATTATCTTTACATGGGCCGAGTGACTCAAGCCTATCAACTGGGTGGGTGTTATAAACGTTTGCTTTCCGAATGTACTCTTCAATGGGCCGTGTGACTTCATTTATTCAATTGGTATATACACAAAACGTTTGTTATCCGAGTATAATTCAACAAATGTTATCCAAATGTACTCGTGTACACAAACATTGGATTCAACGTTTGTTATTATTTGATAAAATGGATTGGATTGTGCGGTTTATTATTAAGCTTGGTCAAGAGCAATTTGTTATTTCGGATTATGTGATCAATGGATCAGGTATCATGACCTCTTGGGCATTAACTGAACCTATTGTGATATGTACTTATATTGGATCGGATTGAATCACTTGGGCTCATAATATTATTTGAATGGATATGTTTCGACCGGGCTTGAGTGATATTTGGATATGATTAAATGGATCGAGGGTTATTATTTGTATTTGTTGGGTTGCATGTGAATCCCCTTGAAATTGAGCTAATGTTTTGAACAGAATGTAGTGTTATGAAGTTGAGATACTTTCTTCATCATGGGATGCGAG
Source organism: Chrysanthemum seticuspe (assembly GCA_019973895.1). Lineage (NCBI taxonomy): Eukaryota > Viridiplantae > Streptophyta > Magnoliopsida > Asterales > Asteraceae > Chrysanthemum > Chrysanthemum seticuspe. The sequence continues at coordinate 173,486,194 of BPTQ01000004.1, read as the reverse complement.
TTATAATGGGATAATACAGTTTGACAATGCAACTTGCTGATGAGACTTGATAATGAATTGTTGATGATGATGGAGATGAATCGTTGATGAACCACTGCATGTTCCCCTAAAACAGATATACACTGAAACCAAATTTGTCATAACACATTCAAGCTGACATTGTTTACGGTTTTGTCTTGATTTTGTAAAATCCCGCGAAAGAATCTATTTCTCGGTTTAAATAATAGACTTGTAAAATCCTGTGACAATGGAAACATCCTGGTAATTGTAAAGTGCATTTCCGGATCTATCTTACGGTTTATTCTTGGTTTTGTAAAATACCGCGAAAGAAACTATTTTTCGGTTTAAACCATAGAATTGTAAAATCCCATAATGATGGAACCATCCTCGAGAAAGGAAAGTGTATTTCGGAATCTTATCTGATGCTGGTGCTACAGTTTCTACTTCGAAGAAGGGATAAAAGGGTGTAGTTCATGAATTGAATTTGTGTTTGGATATTCGTCATGGCAGTTTGGTTATTACATGGTTTTACGGGGTTATGTGCTTTTAACCATGGTCGGGGTGAAAATCATTATCATAGTTCACTTAAAACGTCAAATGAGGCTAGATTTGGGCTTTTAACTAGAAGATGCGACAACGGGGTTAATTCACTATTATTTATTTGAGGTTGATGTGAAATATAACGGGCGAGTGTACTTAGTATCTGAAGGTATCGGGGATGGTTGGATGAAGATTCTTCAAGATCCTTGTTCGAGCTTATTATCAAAAACGAAGACTTGGAAATCTAGTTATTGTTGGGTGACTTTTTCCTTTTCTTTTACCACTTGAGAGAATTGGGCTCTTACCACCACAAAATAACTATCACTTTAAGGAGTTACGTTGTAGTGCTCAGTGTTACATTCAATTGTGGATTTTCAAGAGGTGATGTACGTCTTATACTTGATGGTTGGTTGGATGAAGAGTATAGAGTACTTAGAGATTCAATGGAGGATGAACTCACCGCTCTTTGTTACATGTGTGCAAGTTTAAGTCATGAGTTCGGGTTAGTTTACTTCAGGGTCAAATTCATCATATTGGGTTTTCTCCATCAGCTGTCACGACAAAGAGCCTACTGAATGACAATGGGATTGATAACAAGTTTGCCAAGAGATGATGAAAAGAGAGAGATAATGACGTTTGAACACAACAATTCAAGCCTCGTTCTCTAAAGAAAAGAAAAGTGTATGTTTCAGTGCGTTTTATCTTCCGAAGAAGAAAAATCTTCTTATGACGTTTGAACACAACAGTTCAAGCCTCGTTCTCTAAAGAAAAGAAAAGTGTACATTTCAGTGCGCTTTATCTTACAAAAAAGATAAATCTTCTTATTTATGACCATTCTCGTCAACATGCTTCATGCTTTTTCCATGCGCTTTCAATTATCAAGTGAGCCGGGCTACCGTTGATTGTTTTCTTACTCCACTTGCTCAATTAAAATGGCGATGGCGACATCATTTGCAACCTTTGAGGGGGAGAAGTGTGAAGAGACTACATTTTAAAGATATTCACTTGTGTAATCAAGAATGGCATATCCATATGCAATTCTTGAGGGGGAGAAGAAGTATGATAATTCTACATGTTGAGGTATATCTGAGAATAAATGGTCAAACGGTTCCAAACTCATGTAAGAACCGAGCTTCTTCTTATCGGGTCATCTTCACATGGAGTTTTTTTCTTCTAAGAGTCGTTGTTTAACATCTTCACACGGGCTGAGTTGATTAATGACAAAGTGCTTCCAGTTGCGGGGCTGATTTCCTTAATGAACATCTTTCTGTTCTTGTTTGATTGGGAGGGATTTGACTTAAGGGGATTTGCTATTTGTAAGTTAACGGGAATGCATTTGGTGAGTTGAAGATGTTGACTTTCTATTCCCCAATTGGACAATCTTGAAGAAGGTCGAGTCTACAGTCGGTTCTACATATTCTGATGCATGTTAGAAGACTAAAAGACTAGTTGCATTTGATTATCCAAAGACTTCTTCTTATTCTGGGCATTTATCAAATAGATTGTCGGTTGAGGGTAGAGCACTAATTGGGGGAGAGTGAAATATCAGATTTATTCCCCAATTAGACTTGCTCACAATCTTCAGCAAGATTCTCACAATATTTCAAGTGGTCTTCTCAAAAGATTTCTAGTACATGAGCTTATAATGTGTTGCTGATTCTGAAGTATCAAAACCAGCAAGGGGGAAGGAGACATGCATCTAAACGCGAGTAAACATTGATGAACTTAATACTTCTAAGTGATTGAAGATATCCCGGGAAGACTAATGTCATTACCGCAGAGAAACTCAGTGTTTGACCCATGGCTTTTAGTGTTCTAATTCCAACTATGTGGGGGAAGAGATTGAAGAGTTAGTTTCTGGGGATAAAAGAGGTACACAGGTATGACATATTCAGGGGAGATAAATGTGTAACATGAGGCAGGTGTTATCAGTTATTCTCTCTTTGGGAATGTATGTACTTCGGGTTCTTGAGCTTCATACACGATCATCAGGGAAGAAAAATGTGAACATTGGGGAGGTGTTTTCATTCCCCTCATGATGTGTATTCGGGAGAGCTCTTGGGTATTGGTGTACTTCGGGTTCTTGAGCTTCATACATGATCATCAGGGAAAAAAATGTAAACATGCGGAGGTGTTTTCATTCCCCTCATGATGTGTATTCGGGAGAGTTCTTGAGCATTATACAAAGAGGCTGACTGCATCAATTCAACTACTTGATGGAATTGTTCTCTTGACACCTTTTGGAATGGATCGCTTCTGACTTCAGTGGAAAAGGAATTTGAGAAGAGTTATTTATGTGTGGGATGATTCTTTGTTGTTCTACTTGATGATATATCCTCGAACGGAGAATCTCGATTATCGTTCTTAAAAGGAGCAGCGGAATTTAATTATGATAATGGTGTGCTCCTCTATGCACTTGGCTAAGGCAAGCTTGAAATAGAGCTACTTATTTAATGGATTTTCGGTTTGGAGGGAAGCTACCAAAGATTCTCTTCCTTAAAGGCTCATGTTTTGACTATTCTGGAGCCTCGGAAGCTTCGGTGGTGAAAGTTTAAGAAATGATGGTGTCTATCTTCTACAACGATGCTGAACGATATCCTTATCTCGGTACTCGTATCATCATCCTTCTTAAACTATATCATCAACTCTATCTTTGTATATATTTATCAAAAAGAAAATACAAAAATATAAAACCAGCAAAACAAAATAGAAAAATATAAAATCAACAAAAATCCATAAAAAATTTGAAAAAATTTGAAAAATACCAAAAATATTGTTTTCTAAAGACATGTCTTCTGGTATCGATAACATCTACGGTCTTAGAAATGTATTCAATAATGGCACGGGACCATAGATGAAGTTCGAGCGGGAGGTGTAAATATTCTTTTTCCAAAACATGTCTCAAACTATGTCTTACAGTTACTTCAGACTGTAACCCGTGCTTAAACCATGGTTTGCTATTATTTCAGATAGCAACCCGTTCTTCAAGAAAGGAAAGTGTTGCGCTAAATTAAAAGCTTTCAAATATTTCGTGCACTTATCCTAAAAACAAAACATGGAAAGCATGTCGTCAAAAAGACTGCTGTTCCTACACAAATGTTTTTCCTACTAAAATTCTTCAGAAAAATATTTGTTGTTTTCAAAAATGGTGGTAAATTGTGTTGCTTGTAAATCAATCAGTTTCAGAGTTTTCGTATAAATTGAAAACTCAATCAATGACTTCAGCGCTTTTAAACTTTTCAGAAAATAAGTCATTGATTGAGGGGGAGAATGTTTTCAAATCTATATCATCTAACGAGCTTTTCTAATTATCCTCGTGCTTAACTAAAAAATGATATTTGCCTATGTCGAAGGACTAGGAATATAGGATATGATTGTTAGGATTAGATGATTAGAGTTTGATAAACACATTATTCCCATGCTTTACATGATCTGATTGATATGTTGAATTGACTTTTATTAGTCGATTGTTGTCTGGGTGATGTCGAACACCATATATCTGTTTATATGTCCACTAACGTATGCGTATAAGATGGGTTAAAAGAATGTTCCCAATCCGGATCCCACATAAGAAGATGATTGGATGCCGAAAGGAAAGGGTAACTATTTCTTAGGTCGACAATGAAGAAACGGAGCTTAATCAGATCTTTCCATGGATAGTTGGCACGATAGATGCAACTTCAGAGGTCTCGCTATATCAGAAGACGGTTTTCTTCCAACCTTCAGCAACAACAACAAAAGCAGCTCAATCACCTAACGTATCTTTGTGCAGGATAATTGTGATGATACCATTTTTTAAAACAATTTTGAAAATATTGTTTTGAAAAATGGAAAAATATTGGTTTTGAAAATAAATTGGACTTAATCTTGGAAATCACCGGACTTCATTTTTTCAAAACTTAAGTAACTCAATCATCGACTACGGTCATCGATTGAGGGGGAGAGTGATTTAAAATAAAATATTTTCAAACGATATTTCTTCATAAAAAGCCCGTTTGTGCAAAATAAGTGGTGATCTAAAGATTTAATGTTATGTCATGGTATGATTTTCTTTAAAACCCAAAGATCTTTCAAAATGAAATTTTTTCTGTTCTTGTTTGATTGTGAAATTGTTTTATTTTTACTTAAAGATCTCTTAAAAACTATCATACCTGACACTAACAATCTTTAATGTCTATAATTGGTCCTCATCAGTCAATTTCAAAAATTAAATCTTGCCACGTCTTTCCCCTAAAAATTTTAAATGATTTAAATCAATTGGGATCACAAATCTCAAAAGGTTTGAAATTTTTGATCCGGGGAGAGATCGTGATTTAAATCTCAAATCGGTTTTGAAAGGGTGATTGTTTCTAAAGCACTCCTTCCTTCATGTGCCAAACGATTTTCAAATAAATAATGCACATGATTGTGGAGGAGCATTTAACCATAAACCAGAAGAGCTTTTAAATCAGGCACATATTCTCCCATATTTTCCAAACCTTATTAAATCACTTGGGGATCCAAAATCTCAAAGGATTTGATATTTTTGATCGGGGGAGAATTTGTGATTTAATAATGAAATTTGATAAAAGGTGATCATTTGATTCAATTGTGCAGGCTGCTCTCTCATATGTGCTAAATGCTTTCGAATCTCGAAGCACATATTGAGGGGGAGCATTTCAAAAAGAAAATAAACTTTCAAGGTACAAAGATTTCTATGTTTAAACATAAAGGACCTTGATTGATTTTCTAATGGTTTCTTAATGGTTTTTGTGATCATGGAAGTACTTCAAAAACCTCTTGCCTCTATGTGCAAAATGACTTTCAAATATCCAACGCACATATTGAGGGGGAGAATTTACCAAGAAAATCAAATGGCTTTTTCTATGGAAATTGTGATCAAGAAATTATTTCAAAGAACTCTTGCCTCCATGTGCTAAACAATTTCAAAATCATATGCACATGTTGAGGGGGAGCATTTCTAAATGATCAAAACAATTAAGGTACAAAATGCTTTGATTGTTTTTCCAAATGATTTTTCAATTGGTTTCGAGAAGGAAAGAACAATACCGAAAGACCGACCAATTTACTTTATGCATGGAGTTATAAGGATGGTTAGGTTAGGTATTCGTTCCCATGATCCCGCCAGAGCCGGGGGGATATACCCAGGGACAATCCACTTGATAGTGTAGAGTCCTTAGGTATGATGAAAAAAGGAGAAAAATGAGAATATGGGAAGAGTGCGGACTGAGACAGAGCTAGTACTGGAATAAACCCAACAAGGTTCTAGTAATGAAGTCTCGGTAAGCACTGAAGGGGTTGAAGAATGAAAAAGAAATGAATGTAAAAAGGGTGAAAAGAAATAGCCCTCCAATAATTCAACCTTAGGGCAGAAACAGGGTTCAATTCATATGCTACTGGTGGTTACCAAGGTAACATCGGTATTGAAGACAAGACGTCATGGACCCAGTGACGCACTGCACTACAACTTCCCAAGCTACTCAAGTTCCTCTTAAAAGGACTTGTTTCATTCTCACGGGGAACCTATATTATCTATCGACTTTCTATCAGAGATTGTTGATATTGAAGAAGGAGACCCTCTCCCTAGTCTCCGGCATAGGAACCAAATGTGCACTATTGAGTCTAGAGCCAAGAGATCATCCACAATATCTCATTAGGACACAAAATTATTGAAGACTTGTTGTATTCACACAATGTGGAAAGTAAGAATATATTAAGAGTCCTACGCATTATCCTTGTGGTATTGCCAGAACATCCGAGTGATATGTTAAATATTCACGATGAAGATGGAAATACTTCTAGAGCCAACATCAAACAAGCTCTTGGTGGGTGACATGTGAGATCTTTCCAAAAGGTCAAGCTTGTGACAACTGGATAGAAACAATGGGGCGATTCACTCTTGAATCAACCTTGGTCCAGGAAATGAATTGACGAATAATTTTGGAAAAACCGTTCGATATGCAAATCTCTCCTTTTCTCTAGTACATCAAATGTGTATTCATTTTCAAACACAAAAAGTATCTCTGATTGAAAAAATACTTTTGGAAAAACCGTTCAATGTGCGAATCTCTTCTTTTCTCTAGCACATCGAATGTGTACTCTTTTCAAATACAAAAAGTATTTTTGATTGAAAATTGATCTTTCTCATAAATCCTTCGTCGTATTGCAAAACTCTTTCTTCTAAGCAATACGCGATTGTTTTCAAATCAATTTTTCATCAATCAGTGAATCTCAATTCGCTGGTTCACTCACTCCGTGTTGTCTTCTTTGAGACGTTCTGGTTTGAGAACGGCTAGAACAGCTGCGAAACCTTGTCAAGGAGATTCTTCGGAATTATACCTAATCACAGGCAGTACTTGTACTGATCAACGGGGAACCGTGGGCCGTGTACATCAATTCAACGAAAGTGATCAAAGACACTTTCGTGTGTTTTATTGCTAACTGTTGTTTGCAGGTACATTTGAACGGTTGCAGCTGATCAGAATTGAGAAGTCAATCCAAAGCCGCATGCTCACAGCATCCATACTTAATTGAAGAAATCATGACTAGTGCATATCTACATAACCTGGCTGTGATATTTTTATACTATGCTTCTGCTACGTTGCTACAAATATCATGAACCAGTAAAGCTTCCGCTACTCTGATGGAAAGATGTCATGATCCAGAAAGTGTGAGCATGTCGGTCCAAAAGTCACAACATCACATGAACGCAACGTTACAAAGGGTGATCTAGAGATTTGCTGTGACTGATGATCTCAATGAAAGCTTAAAGATTATCATGATGTGGATCAGTTCAAAGACCTCCACTGAAAGTACAAAATAATCGGACTTTGAAGAATCGCTACTAAAGCACAAAGATTGTGGAAATTGAAGAATTGAAGTCTACGAGCTCAGAACTAAAGACAAAGATAGAATGCTAGGATGCAAAATGTATTTCATGGGGTGACCTCCCTTAGGGGGAGATTGTTAGGAATTGGAAATTCCATGTGAAAGTGTCGGTCACCCCAATTATGGTCTAGCATATGTTAGCTCGTAGACTTGTAGTTATTTACGTTGTTTAGTAGTTAATTAGTTAATTAGTTAATTAGTAGCGTAGATTAGTTTAGTGTAACACCGTGGAGGAAGGACGGGTCTTTACCCACTGTATGCCTGATCCACAGCCCGACAGGAGGGCGTTTAGTTTGTAACTATAAATACCCTTCCCACTAAGGGAAGGGTGGTGCTTCTTTAATCTAACCTTTCATTTTTGATTATCTCTCTCTCTCTCTAAAAGATCACCCTCTCTACTCTTTCTCTCTCTAAAATGGCATTCTTGTTTAATCATCTACCTAGACCACCTAAATCATCTAAACAACATAAAATACACGATCCTACATTGTCAAACTCTCAAAGTAGCATTGTGAGTTTAAGAGATGATGTTAGATATTAAAGGCATTTTGGCCTGACCCACTTGTTTAGGCCAGTTAGCTTTATGGTTTATTTGTTTTGTTTTATATTTAAGCTTGTGTAATTACAATTATTTAATAAATTTGATAATACAATGTTGTTTTTAGTATTTCTTTGATTTCTTTAGTATTATCGTATAAACGGGTTGGTGTTTGTGTTATCAAAATCTTAGCAATAACATTATAAGGAATTTATGTACTATGACATCATTTACTATTAAAAAAGACAAAACAGTTATACAGCTAGTAACTGAATTATGTCAACTATCTCTAATCTATAACATGTTATAAAGTATTTAACTTGCTAATGCTTATCCCAATCTTAAGATAAATTACCCTCTACAACATGTTATAAAGTATTTAACTTGCTAATGCTTATCTCAATCTTAAGATAAATTACCCAAACTGAAATACACATTATACCTAATAATATAAAAAAAAAAATAGTTGGCATTATATCTATATACTAATTGTTGAACAAACGGAATTCACTATTTTAACACCGTCAATGATGTGTCCAAAGGTGATTGGTCCTTATAGATGTGTTGCTTTAATGCTATTGGCTAATAGCCAATTGTGAGTGATTTTCTACAGTATCCTACAGTATATTTCTACTGTTGAGCGTTAGCTCACCGTTTCTCTCTCTCAAATATTCTAGATCTACCTTATCTCTCCCAAGATCCATCTTATCTCTCCCAATTGATACCCAAAAAAAAACCTGCGCATCATCTCTTATTTCTCTTCTTTCTCAAATCAAACGATCAGCACCCCCCGTAATAGATACAAAAAAGGTTTGTCGATCAATTGTACCACGATCTCTTTCTTTGATTTCTTTTCGAGGTATAATTTATTGCAATTATTATTATTTTTTTTGCCATGGTTTAATTGAATAATTTTTTTTGTACGATCTGTTTAGGTTTTATGTACGAATTATAACCCTACCGGTTACAAAAATGGTCTGGCAATTGGTTGTACGATGATCTCTTTCTTTGATTCCTTTTTGAGGTCTGATACTGAATCATGTTTTTTTTGTACGATCTGTTTAGGTTTTATCTGTTATCTTCCAATTATTTTGCTTCTAAATATGTTCTCAGTAATTTATTTTAATTGTTGTGGTCTTTAGCTTAGTTTGGAAGAAACATTCGTTATGTATGGTGGATGTAACTTAACAGTTTAGTTATATGTTTTTTCCAGTTTAAGTGGTAATTGATTGTAGATCTTCTTTTTTAGGAATTTTAACATGCAATTTTCTATGTTTTGATTGGTTGTTCGGTTGGTTTAATGAGATGTATCTTTTGGTGTTTCTAATTATTTAACTAAAAATGTCAGGAATTTAAATCTCATTCCATTTTTTGGGTTTCAGGCAATCTTTGGGAAACTAGATGTAGTGGCTAGTATTCGGTCACGAGAAACTAATCCTGCTACTGATGTACTTGGATTGCTTTTTCTTGGTTGAATACTGATCACCGCTTATGATTTCTATAATGCATGTGCCAAAACACTTGGTTTTTTTATACAAGATTACAGTTTTCTTCGCCTGCAGGTATTTACTTTCAAGTTGAATTTTACATATTTAATGGAATAATATTAGTTAGGGATGTTTCAATTACCTTATATGTATACATCCGTTAGTGCAAACATTAATACAAAACATTTAGATGAATCAAACTAGATAATAAGATGACTAAAGACTTTATACCTACTGGTACGGATAGTATTTGGTTTTACTCAATTGTACCCAACCATCTGTGTCTTTATGAACGGCAATGCTTCATGTGAATTACATATACCTAAATAACCACTTCAGTTAGGATAGGCTTACATGTTTAGTTAGTTTTATCAGATAGCCCTTTTGGTGTTTCTAATTATTTAGGTGAGAATCTGAGAAAGTTAGGATTTTTAGCTATTCAACTAATTACAGTTTTGTGTTACAGCCTACCCGTGCCATAAGAAATGTGGTGAGCGTTATTCGTCTTACAAGAAACTACTTCTACTACTGATGTATTGGGCTCGACTTTTCTTGGTAGAATACTATTAAGTCTTCCGTACAAGATTCCTTCTTTTGTTCCAGTTTCAGGTATTGACTTTCAAGATGGATCTTACATATTTAATAGAATAATATTACTTAGGGATGTTAACCACTTTTTTATGCAGTATTGGAATCACAGCGGACATGGAACAATAGCTGCACTGGAACGTTATGCGAAATATTAAAATGACTGAAGATTTTATGCTTATTGGTAACCATCGTGTTCATTATTTTCTCAATTGTAAACAATCACGTGCATCTTTATAAAGGATAATGGTTTATGTGAACTACGTTATTTGAAATTTACCAAATTTTCATAAACACATGGTCATACAATTACAACCATTGCTGTTTGGTCCACTTTGTCACAACTCAAAATTTGCTTTTAAGGTTTAAGTATACCTTTTCTTACCACCAACTGGTTGCTATGGATTCGATTTGTCCACTCTATTGTCTGCCAACGGGTTATTTATTTGGTAAATTTGCATCCATATATATATCTATATTAGTACCCCATACCAGCCTATCTCTATGAAATAAACTTCTGATTAAAAGATTGGCAAATAATATTGGTTTCGCCGTTATCATGACATTAGTGTTGAATGGCAATGTCGTTCGGTCTAATTGATATGCTGCTTTAGTCTTATTGGTATCGTTGTTTGTGTAAGTAGTTCTCTACATTTGAGTCCAATTGTCACAACATGTTTTCACGCAAGAATCACTCACATCTATAGTAAAGGTGCTCTGATGCATTAGAAGAACAGATATTGCATCACTTATTTGATGGTCACATGCCAACCAGGAATTACTTAGATTTTATTAAACTTACATTTACCTATTAGTGACACCAACTATAGGTTCCCATCTGCTGATTCCATATTTCTTGTTATTGTAGGTGTGTATATGCAGACGGCTGCAATCAACAGCTATCGAGATGAAATATGTAGCTGAATAGGCTTATTCAAAGAAGATAAGTTCCTAATTTATTCTCCTTTTTTGTAGCCTAAAGTAATCATATCAAACTTCCTATTTTAGTATACACTTTACATATTAAATGATAAATATCCGTACTGACCCAATATTCTTAACTTCCCACAGTGGCAGGAGATATGACAGGGATCTTCGTCGGTTGTATGAAAAAAAAAGAAAAAACACGATATCCTTGGGCTGTTAGGTGTTATTTTGTGAAGCGCAAATCTAATAAAACATGACGATTTGTGTATCACAAAATAGCATTTAACAGCCCAAAGATATTGGCTTTTTTTCCTTTTTCTACTTCATAAAGTGAACGCCTCAATATCTTATTGGTACGTGTCATCTACAAATTAAATTATGCGTTGTTGCTAAAAGAAAACTGATATTATTATCGTTGGTCGGATAATTGTTACGGTATTTATTGTATCATCACAGTTACAGCATGTCTCATGTCCAATATAAAAAAATAATATTTGTTCATTTGAAAATTTACATTCACATATATATATATATATATATATATATATATATATATATATATATATATATATATATATATATATATATATATATATCTTAATCGTGCGACCTACTTGCATTAATAGGGAAACAGCTAGACAAAGACAACCGCTCAAACAGATTTGGTCTTGAAACAGTTGAGTGAATGTTCTTTCAGAATGGATGGTGAAATGCAGCCACAATAAAAGGTAAACATCATATAATTATTTAACAGAAAGGCTATCTTTTATTTAATCAAATATTTTACAGCCATATTCCAAAGCCTAGACCTACATACCGCAATGCCACTCAAACTAAAATTCACCACAAATACATGATTCACGAGTAAGACTGAAAATGTGACAGAGTAAGGATTTCTAGCTATTTAACTCATTACACTTTTATGAAACAGGCTACATGTGCCAAAAGAAATGTGAAGAATCCATCCAGCAATAGCTTTAGCCTTCCATACAAGATTTCATTTCTTCCCCGTTTCAGGTTTTTACTTTCAAGATGCATCTTACATATTCAATGGAATACTGTTACTTACGGATGTTGGGTATTTTTTTATGCAGCATTCGAATGACAATGGACATGGAACAATATCTGCAGTGGAATGTTATGCGAAATCTTAAGATGGCTGAACATCTTACGCTTACTGGTAAGCACCGTGTTCACCATTTTCTGAATTGTAGACAGCTATCTGTGTCTTTGTAAAGGGTAATGATTTATACGACCTACACCGTTTGAAATTTATCAAATTTTGGCGAGACCGCTATCATACAATTGCATCCATTGCGGTTTCGTCCACTTTCTCACAACTCAAAATTTCCTTTTAAGCTTTAAGAATGCCTATTTTTAGCACGGACTGCTTGCAATGGATTCAATTAGTCCACTCTATTGCTTGGCCAAAGGTTACTTATTTGATAATTTTGCATCCAAATCTGCTTATATTGCTATGCCATACCATCTTATACGTATGAAATGAAATTATAATTTAAAGATTTCCAAGTAATATCGGTTTTGCCATTATGATGACATTACTGTTGTATGTCAATGTTGCTTTAGTCTTAGTGGTATCGTTGTTTGTGTAAGCGGTTTTCTACACTTGGGTCCGGTTGTCACAACACGTTTACACACATGAATCACTCTCATCTACTGTAAACATGATTTGATGCATTAGATGAACAGATATTGTGCCATTTCTTTGATTATTTCATGCTAACAAGGAATTATTTTATATTTTACTACAATTACATTTTCCTATTAGTAATTCCGGTTATAGGTTCCAATATTCTGATTCGATATTTGTTGTTATTGTAGGTATGTATATGCATACGGCTGCAATCAGTAACTGTCGATATGAAATATGTAGCTGTGCAGGCCCATTCGAAGAAGATGAGTTCCTAATTTATTCGCTGTTTCTATAGCCTAAAGTAATCAAATTAAACTTTCTATTTTGGTATACACTTTACATATTAAATGATAACTACGCTTACTGACGCTATATTCTTAACTTCCCACAGTGGCAGGATGCATCACAGGAATCTTTGTCGAGTGTATGAAAAAAAAACACGATATCCTTGGGTTGTCAGATGTTATTTTGTGAAATACAAATTTACTAAAACACGCGATTTATGTACCACAAGATAGCATTTTGACAGCCCAAAGATATCGTTTTTTTATTTTTTTATTTATTTATTTTTTTTTTCCATGATAAAGTGAGGACTTCAGTATCTTACTGGTACGTATCCGTTACAAATTAAATTATACGCTGTTGCTAAAAGAAAACTAATATTAGTAGCGTTATTCAGATAATTGTTAGGATATTTATTGTATCATCACACTTACACCAGGTCACATGTCTAATACGATTATCGCATATTTTTATGATGCAGGTTATCTTTCAAGCAATAGTCTCTCATGTGAACTTAGTTCAAAGACCTGTCTATAATACGTGGACAGTTGTCCCTTTAAAAAGAAAAAAAAATAAAAGGAGGCAAAAAAAATAAAGAACCAATATTGTTGAACTATTAGATGCTATTTTATAAGACCTCAATCTTATGTAGAATACAGATCTATATGTTATAAAATAGCATTTAATAGACCAAGAATATTGTGATCTTTTATTTTATATGACAATTGGTTATGGCACCAATATATTCGTGTGAATAATCATGGTAAGGTATTATAACTCTTACAACCACAGATATTATTAATAGCTAATATCCAATATAAAAAAACTGTTATTTGTTAATTTAAAAACTTATATTCACATATGTATATGTTAACCATGCGATTTGCTTGCATTAACAGGTAAACTGGTCCACAAAAACAGTTGGTGATGATTTTCACAATGGATCATGATATGCAGCCACGATAAAAGGTGAACATCATATAATTATTTAACAGAAAGACTAGCTTTTATTTAATCAAATATTTTACAACCATATGCCAAAGCCTATGTGAAAACGTAGAGGGGGGGGGGGTGAATACGTTTCCGTTTAAAACTTAAAACTTTTGTATAAAATATAGTATAAACCATTGCATTTGCTAATCTCGACGCGAGGATGCATCTAACGCATTACGGCATGTAAGGCCAACCCCTTAATATCACATAAGATTCCGCAAGATTAATGGTTCATTATAAATCAAGTTTCACCATTATTAGTCCGGTTGCTTTTTCTTGATCAAGCGTGTCATAATACGTAAAGTGTTAAATATAGTTTATGACTATATGAAAGACCAAGTATGTATCACAAACATAGACATCAACCACATAGAAAATAAACAATGTAATGCAAGAATAAGAGTAAAGCGATAAGTAAAAGGATAGACAAACCAACACGAGGATTTATAGTGGTTCGGCTACAAGGACACCTTCCTTGCCCTACTCCACTCCCCGAGTCACCTACTCGAGAGTTCGTAAACACTACACGACACCAACTCCTTATGGCTGAGAAGCCTTCACAACGTCGCCTACTCTTTTTCCGGTACTAGGCTAACCACCGGGTTCTTTCACACCAAGGTGAACCACACCTACCACAACGTCGCCTACCCTTTATCCGGTACTAGGCTAAGTACCGAGTTCCATTACAATGGAGGAACTACTACCCAACACTACACAAGACCTATACCCCTAAGGAGACCAACTCCTTATTATAACACCATCAAGGATATCAATATCCTTGGATCCAATACTATTCTATCTTGTACATCGAAACACACCATATCGAATGTACACCTTAGGCACCTTTCACTAATGCCCTTGGTTAGATTACTCGGAACCCTTCACTAATGCCTTCATCTTGACTCTTTTAGCATTCTTCACTAATGCCTTTGACACATCTATGACACCCGTTATGTTTTGTGGCCCAACATAACAAACCTTGTGTTTTATGGCACAAACACATAAACCATCTAGTCTAGTCATAGATATATAACACATCTATGATACCCGTTATGTTTTGTGGCCCAACATAACAAACCTTGTGTTTTATGGCACAAACACATAAACCATCTAGTCTAGTCATAGATACAAGAATATGATACTAGACAATATCCAAGACAATGTGTCTAACGGATATGAAATCCTAAACTAAACATGAAGAACACAAAGCATGATGTAGTTAGTCTTCTATGAATGAAGATGAAAAGTTTTCCAAGTTTGTTGTAGAAGATCTTCATGTGCTTGTATCTTGTGATGGGTAATCACTTCAGTAGGTAAGGAAGCAAGATCTCTAAGCTTGCTTTGGAGGATCACTTCGGGAGTATGCTTACAACAAATGAGAGTTAGAAGCATTATGATCATATGAGATGAGAGTGGTTTACATGTTTCCTAATGATCTAAATATCCTAGAAATGGTGGAGAGAAACTATGTGTGAAGGTGTGTTGAAATGGTAAGAAGTGGCTTGCTATTTATAGGCAAAAAGTCCAAAACCATGTTCTACCCCAAGGATCCCTTCTGGAGGGATCCGGCCCTTGTAATTCCAGGGATCCGTGGGCACTTTGAGGGATCCGTAGGACGCTCCCTTTTTCCCATGGGTTTTGGGTCATGGGTCATGGGTCATGGGTTGGTCCATGGGTATTTCATTAGATACAATGTATCTAATAGATGCAATGCATCTAGTCAAATGGGTATGGGTCTTGGGTCATGGGTCATTTGTTTTACCCAACACATTTACTTATGTTTACTTAAGTGTTTTATAAACTATTTAACTAAACATGTTTAATGGTTTGTTAGGGGTTTGATCATAACGCAACATAACAAACCTGTACGAACCTGTGTTGTAGCATACAAGGACTTGAGTCGTCGAGAGGTGTTGAGAGTATGTTGAGAAAAAATATAATTACAAGTAACTTATACATTTTACGTTATGTATTACAAGTTACATGTTTGTCATCAACAAAACAAATGAGAATGTATAGATTAAATATCGTAATATTTGCACTAACAGCCTAGACCCACATATCACAACGACACTCAAACTAAAATTCACCACACATACATGACTGCAAATAGAAAGACCAACATATAGAGGACATCACCACCACCATCAGAATCAACCATCTGTCCACACACGCTTACCAATCCATTGAGCCCCTAAGCTTTTCGATAAACAAATCATTGTTACGAAAGTTTAGTTCCAGTTCAGCTGCCAGAATACGCATTTGCATAAGCTTTTGTTCATCTCTTGCCTGTACTTCTCTTAAATATTCTGCATTTTTCTGGGCATAAACATTCCAAACTGTTTTCAGCTCTTGAATAAAATCAAGCCTCTCACGAGTAACACTGACCAACGTAGCACATAGGCCATTCATTTGCTGTGTCATTTGAATATCTTGGCCTGCAGCTTGGCGACAGTACAACACCAGCATAAGTTATTCGAGTTTGCTTCACTTCTAAGCTTATCACACTTAGGGCGCCTGGACATCATGTTTACTTCCTTCTTTATTACAAGTTATGACCAAATAGATGTCCAGTTAGCCTCTCTTAAATAGCAAAAACAAGGCTATACTTTTTGCATAATGACAAACACAATACTGATATGTATAAAACATAATATTGAACACTATTTTCATAAAAAACAAAAGACAGAGGATCAGCACTGTTTTTTTTAGACTTCTACTTTATTTGCTTGGATGGTATCTAGCACAAATAATTCATGCATGTCTTTTATTATACGTTTTCATTAATACATTATTTGGCAATATCATCTTATATCCAAAAAGTAGATGATGGATAATCTGTAAAGGAATAACTCTTTGAAGAACCCAAAGAGATATATCACATGTATATCAATAATTATGATGAAATAGGAATTTGTAAATGCACAATCTGCTCATTAGCTTATTTTAGTCTATTTTAAGCAAATCTGAATAACAATTTTTCAGTTATATGACAATGCAATATAGAGAAAAAGATAATTGAAACCCAAAAAAGAGAGTAGCATACTTTCATCTTTATGTTCAATTCAATCAATGTTGGATAAATGCTTATTGAGTTCTGGCGAGAAGATCAAACGCAGTTTTTGGTCGTGTGTGCTTTTACATATCCAACTAATTTAAAAACAGCACATATACCAAATTTGTTTTACACATGCTTCTCCTCCACAGATGAAAAAAGGTTTTGCTCACATATGCTACTGTCAATATATGCATTGTACTTATACAATATGTGACATTAACATTTCATAACTAAGAGAAAACTTTCATACTATTTGAATATGTCCTTTTAGTTCACTACAAAGATTGGACTGTGTTGCCATATATTTTTTACATATGCTCATTTGTTTGCTTCTTCCTAATATTGCAGCAACACGGACATGCATACATGTGTCGTTAGAGGCTCTTTCTACTTTGTTGGTTGAAGACAATAAACAAAGATATGGAGCAGATCCTATTTCAGAAGGTATAATCTTAATTTATCTTTTATGTTCAGCTATATAATAAACTTTATATATGCACTTCTAACCCATCACCACAAATCTACACTTTACCAGCGTACCTAACCAGTCACAAGAAAAAAGAATCGATAATATACTTCGTAGCCATCCTAAAAGAACTTTCCAAACTTCAATTGGTTACACAAACTAATACAAGCATCCTTTTATCTAACTGATAAACATGCTCTTAAGTGTTACATTCAAATCTATGTTTTATATCATAAGCCTGTTGCTATATTCTAAAACCAAATCCGAGGCGATGCTAAATCTTAGCACCGAAATTTATAAAGTAACTTGAAATTACTTTGCAAACTTGTATGTAGCTAAAGTTTATTAACGATTTATAATCAGACACATGTAAATTTGGTTAGAAAATGATTGCTATAAATTTATTTGCTGATTTTTGTAAATCAACTTCGATTACTGTATTTAAAAAAGAGTGCCATGCCTTTGATATGTATCACTCTTTTTCAATGTATTCAGCACATTCTCTTCTCATACGCATGTTACACAAACCGCTACCTATACAGTCAACTACCTATGGAACAAACCAAAGGCTACCAAGATCGGTTTGGTACTACGTGACTACAGCATGCCTATACGAAGACGACAATCTACAACATATATCAAAGAAAGGTATGTTCTAAAACAAATAATATGTTACCATAAACCTATTATTCATTACGTACTGAATAATTAAAAAAAAATAAACAATAAAATAAAAACAAAGATGTTCAAAGATACAGAACCATAAACATTACCAAGTCTGCTTAAACCTAAAACAAGACTACCCATTCACATAACAAGACTACCCAATCACAAGACTGCTTAAACCCAAAAGATATTCCAGAAAAACCAAGATAAACCAGATCAGTACACCATACCCTTCAGCTTCTCTATGAACAACAGAAGCTCCTGTGCTCGCTTCTGTTTGTTCATAACTTTAACCAATATCGCTGCGGCTTCTGTCAGATCTTCAGTTTGCAGCTTGGTTAGTTCTGAAATACTTTCCACACAAGAGTCAAATGGGTATAGAAGCTCCAGTTCTCTAATAACATAATCCCGCTCGGCTACACGAGCTCTGATTTCTTGCGCCTTCTTCATCAGCTCTCCTTCGTCCACCATCACAACACTGACTTCCCTTCGAAAACGGACAATCATCATGTCCCTGACCAAACTAGATCCTGCAATACTAGCGAGTTCTTCACAAAATGGCATGGGTGTTATCATCTTTTTTCCTATTTTCTTTTTTATGTTCTTGGTTTTTTTCACCTTTGGTTCTAAAGTAAAACTAATTTGGTGTATGTGTATTTTAAAGGAAAGATTTACTTTAAGTAAGTGATATAATTACTCTAGGTGTACACACTTGATGAGTACCTTGATTTGACAACCACCCTATAGCCACCAAGCCCATTGAAGACTAATGATGTATTTGTCTTCCCCAAGAGCTATCATTAAATGAGCAACCTTTCACACACTTGCATTTTTTTCCGCATACAATTCCCTATAATTCTCAGGAAAAAAAATATTTCTGTATATATGAAACTAGTCGGAAAAAAAAATTAAAAAAAAGGATTTTTTTTTTGTAAACTTGACAACTCCAGAATTTGCCTTTTTTTTTTTTTTTTTTTTTTTTTAAATTTTAAATAACACTTATTCCTATTCTATACTTACTTACAATATCTAACTTTTTTTGTTTCTTGAATGCTACAGGTTCTGTTTTTGGGCATAAGGATACAAGGAGAGGGAACATGCCATAAAATTATTCCAAACATTTTTACATTGAAAATAGTTCGATAGGAATATTGTATATTTCTTACCCGTTGTGTGTTGTTGTTAGCATAAACCGAGAAAATGGTTGCACAAACATTGTAACAATCGCTGTACATCGCGAAGTCGGCTTTGTTTTCATGTATCTGTAAAAATGACGCATTATCTTCAGTTTGTAACATGAACTGATTGCAATGTGACAAAGTTGTACTATTTATTTCTGTTGGTAAGATTAAGTATAACTAAAGAATACATCCCCTAATAGTGCGAAGCAGGTGACAACTAATACACAAGTTAAGGGCGTGATTGATGCTTCTAATGATACAAACAACTTAGGGGCAGAAAATAAATCGACTTCCATATATATTAATTCTAATGTGGATTTTAAAAGGTTGAGAATCCGGTTACTACGGATAACAAGCTAATGCCAATTTGTTTGAATGAAATATGTTGAGAAAAGTGACACCGGACTGAAGCAAACCCACAACTAAAATAAGAAATATAATAAAAGATGACACACGGATTTTACGTGGAGAACCCCAATAAGGTAAAAACCACTGGCAAGGAAAGATACGTTTCACTATGATGAAAACTAGGAGTTACACCTTCTCGCAAACTACAAGGATAAACACTTATATCTCTTGTATTAGGAGATATTACAAAACTCTTAATAAACACAAAGAAAAGGAGAAAGAATGAGACCAAGAACACTTTGTGTTGCTTTGGAATGGGATGATGAAATGAAGCATAGATCATTGCCTTTTATAGGCATTTCACCTTGCAACTTGCATGATCAACTTGTCAAGAGATAAGATTCTCCATTGAGATGCATTGTATCTGTTAACAATCTCCCACTTGAAGATCCGATTGAAGCTAAATCGATCTTCACACCGTTATCCTTCCTTGCACTTTCATGTTGCTTACGTTTCCGCTAGGCCGCATGAAGATCAGCACCACATAAACTTGTCACTGTTGATTGCTTTCGTCAGATAATCTGCCACGTTATCATCAGTATGAATTTTCTGCATATCCACGGTTCCTTCTTCCATTTTCTCACGAACAACGTGATACTGAACTCGTATATGTTTTGTATTTGAATGAAATGCTGGATTCCTTGCCAGATACAAGGCGCTCTGATTGTCACAAAGTAGAGTAATTTTCTCTTGTTCGTGCCCGAGCTCTTCCAACAACATCTTCAACCATACTGCTTCTTTGATGGCTTGAGCAGCTGCAACATATTCTGCTTCCGTCGTTGACATAGCCACAACTAATTGCAGTTTTGAAACCCAGCTTACTATTCCGCCAGAAAGTGTAAATGCATACCCGGTGGTTGATTTACTTCCGTCAAGATCACCTGCATAATCAGAATCAACATATCCCCTGACAGTTAAACCCGATTCCCCATAACATAATGCAACATCCGAGGTTCCTTTAAGATATCTAAAGATCCTCTTCACAACTTCCCAATGCTCTCTACCAGGTTCCGCCATGTACCGACTCACTACTCCCACTGCATGTGCAATGTATGGTCTTGTACAAATCATCGCGAACATTAAACTTCCCACTGCTGATGCATACGGTACTCGAGACATCTCCATCCTCTCTTCTTTACTACTAGGACTCATCTTGGAGGATAACTTGACATTAGTAGGAAACGGGGTTGATATTGGCTTACAATATTGCATATTGAACCTTTGCAAGATTTTCTTCACATAACTTTTCTGTGAAAGCCAAACTTTCCTACTAACTCTATCTCGGTGAATTTGCATCCCTAGAATCTTGTTTGCGGGTCCAAGGTCTTTCATCTCGAATTCCCTAGCGAGTTGTGCCTTCAGTTTACTGATACGATCTTTGTTGGGGCCTGTCACCGACATGTCGTCAACATATAACAGCAAGATGACAAAATCATTGTCTCTAAGCCTCTTGTAATATGCACAAGGGTCTGCATGTAGTCTGTTATATTCAAGGCCAATGACGAAAGAATCAAATCTCTTGTACCAACACCGCGGCGCCTGCTTTAAACCATACAGAGATTTTTTTAACCTTCAAACCAAGTTCTCTTTTCCTTTTTGTTTAAAACCTTCTGGTTGGAGCATGTAAATTTCTTCCTCAAGATTTCCATGAAGAAATGCAGTTTTCACATCTAGCTGCTCTAGATGTAAATCATACATAACACACATTGCCAGAACTACTCGAATAGTTGCCATTCGAACCACAGGGGAAAATAGTTCATTGAAGTCGACTCCCTCTTTCTGAGCATATCCTTTGACTATCAATCTTGCACGATACCTCTCCACCTGGTCATCACCGTTCCTCTTGATCTTATACACCCATTTGTTTCCAATAGGTTTTCTACCTGCTGGTAGTGGCATTAGTTCCCACGTTTTATTCTTATGAAGAGCTTCAATTTTTTCTTGCATTGCTTCCATCCAGAACAAAGCATCTGAATTATTCAGTGCTTCTTGAAGAGTTGATGGCTCTCCTTCCTCTGTAGGAAGACAATACGCAACATTGCCCTCCATAACATAATCCGAGTGCCACACCGGGCGTTTTATTTCACGATTAAGAGTACGAGTCGTTGGGGCTTGAGACTCGGTCGTCTCATTCACCTCGTGCTGTGGTACGGCTTCAAAAGAATCATTCGACTGAAATTGCCTTTCCATCTGTATTGATGTAGTTTCTCTTGTAGTGCTATCACCTTCTTCAATCTCTTGACTTTTGTCTTCCATAAAGACAACATCTTTGCTGACGACTACTTTGTGGGCAGTGGGGTCCCACAAGCGATACCCCTTTACTCCGTCAGCGTACCCCAAGAACAAACATTTTTTGGATTTCGGATCCAGCTTTGTAGTTTCTTGAGAATTGTACATCACGTACACAGGACTTCCAAATATATGAAGGTCTGAATAGTTGATTGGATTTCCCGTCCACATCTCCATCGGTGTCTTCAACTCAACTGTAGTTGAAGGTGGCCGATTTATCACATAGCAAGCGGTATTGACTGCTTCTGCCCAGAACGATTTTTCCAAGCTTGCAATTCCCAACATTGCTCTTGCTCTTTCTAACAAGGTTCTGTTCATTCGCTCTGCCACTCCATTTTGTTGAGGAGTGTATGCTGTAGTGAACTGCCTTTTGATTCCTTCTTGCCTGCAAAAGGTATCAAATTCATCACCAGTGTATTCGCCTCCATTATCTGTCCTTAAACACTTGATCTTCTTTCCAGAATCAAGTTCAACCCGCGCTTTGTAAACTTTGAAAACTTCAAACACATCAGACTTCTTCTTGATTGGGTACACCCAACATCTCCTGGAATAGTCATCAATGAAGGATACAAAATACTTTGCTCCTCCCAGGGATAGAACTGGTACCTGCCACACATCAGAGTGAACCAATTCTAGAACAGAGACACTTCTAGAATTTGATGTCTTGAATTTTAGGTGATGCTGCTTGCTGATAACACAATGCTCATAGAAAGGTAAAGAAACCTTTGTGAGGCCAGGAATTAACTTCCTTTCAACAAGAATCTTCATTCCTTGTTCTGACATATGTCCAAGCTTCTGATGCCATGTTAGTGCAACTCTATTACTTGAACTATGTGAAGCAACAGATGCTTCCGCCTCCTCCATTACCTCTCCTTTTAGTTGGTATAAGTTTGCAGCCACCTTTTCACCTTTCATAAGTACAAGCGCGCCTTTTATAACTTTCATGATCTTGTTTTGTATTTCAACCTTACAACCAAGATCATCCAATTGTCCCAGAGACAATAGATTCTTTCTCAAGCCCTACACATGTCGCACATCCCAAATAGTACGAACTGTACCATCATGCACTTTCACCATGATATTTACAATTCCAATGATCTTTAGTTCATGATCATTGCAACTGTACACAGATCCGCCTCCGGAGATAGGTTTATATTGATGAAACCATTCTCTTCTTGCGGTCATATGAAAACTAGCTCCAGTATCGAACAACCATACACCTGCAAATATTTTTCTGCCTTCATTTGCAACTACTGCTTCACAACACAGAGCGTTACCATCTTCTGAAGTGCTTGCGAAATTTCCCTGAGGATTAGAGGTATTTAAACCCCGAAAATCTTTCTTAAAGTGACCCGTGTAACGCCCGACTCTAGGTTTTTATTTTTTTATTATTTTTTTTTTTGAAAGAAACTAACTTGACGTAACTCATAAACTGAAATAACCCAAACTAGACATATATTTACTTCATAGAAACTATACATAACATTTACTATTCGATAAGACCCGTACAAAACCAAAATGGGTCATTTTAGGCTAGAATGGCTTTATGCCAAACGCCCCCTTTACACGACACATATCACATGACTTGTTCGTAGACTACTAAAACAACTTGTAACTGATTATAAACTACTTTAACACTAATATTAGACCTTGAAAGACACATGGGGCATTACAAGTAGAATCAAAGTGCTAGAATGAGCCGCTCGTAACCTATACCCGAGCGTAGCCGTTAATCTCCCAAAATGCAATCCTACTCGATATCTACAAGCCCCATCGCCTATCTTCAATTACCTACATGAAACATGAGCTGAAAACGATAAGTCCTTGTGACTTAGTGAGTAAACAGAATAAATATGAAATGATACTTGCAATTTCTAACATAAGCATAATAATCTATAACATGGTTAAATGGCACGACTTATAGTCGTATTTCTACTTGTACATGACATAAACATAAGCTTGATTCTGAATTTTCTTATTGATAACATGATATCTAAGCACGTGCATTCTGACTAGACGATGCTTAGTCGTCCTGCTATCACTGAGAACTTCCCTAGCCAACGAGTACTCTTCTAACGGCTTCTAAATTTATTATACGTGCTTTTCTGATATGGGTCGTCCACTTAGGACGTTAGTGCTTTTCAAGCACAGTTCATCCACATAGGATGCTTGGTCATCCACTTAGGATGCTACTATAAAAGCACGTGTCATCCACTTAGGATGCTACTATGGGAGTTCTACATCATGCACTTCTTAGGCACACTACTTGACCTTTAGTGCATTTTTTGGGCACTCTAAACTCGTTAAATCATGCTTCTTGTGAGAATACTATTCATGGATTGCTTCGGCTATCTCCGAAACCTTGCACAATGTTTAATCTAGTACATGAAGCTAATGAACCGTTACTCACCTCTAGGTCTTAATTAGCATTCCGTAAGCTTCCCACGAGCACCTACTCACAAGATAACCATTCTAAAGCTATTAGGACATGCTAACACATTTATCGAACATGTATTGAGTCTATACAGCTTAAACATGATCACCTAAGGTGTTATTTCATCATTAACACACTTTTCTAAAAATATATTTTGTGCAGAACTTTACGGGTTGCTGCTGTATTTCGAACATTAGGCCAATTTAACTTCCAATTGAGCCAAAACTCAAAGAATAACAATTAAAGTACATTCAGAGAGCTACAACTTTCGTTTAGACCTCATCTTAATCTGACGAACGGTTTATTCACAGCAGCCCTTTCAAGTCTGCGCATTTTCTGAAAAATCTTGCTGTCCCAAATTTAAATATTACCAATTCGACCCAAAACTCATGATAAGCTATTCTATAATATACCAAACTTATTTTACATCTTATTTGACATATTAAGATCATATTTCATCAGGCCCATAAGCTCTCTTGCTAAATTAAGCACTTAATAAGCTTGTTCCAAACACCCTATAATTTACATACTTCATCATCATCAACAACTAACATCATGAATCTTTCTATATCATTAACCATAATTTGAGTACATGATTCCTAACATATTTATATCATAACAATAACACTTCTAACTTCAATTTCATCATGATTCACCATAAATTAAAACTAGGGTTTCACAAGTCTTCAATTAAAAATATACTTATAATTTCACAACATAAATCACAATCCTTAAACTATACAAAAAGGTAAACTAACCTTGGATTGATGATGAGATCCTAACAAAGATTACTTGAGCCTTCTAAGTTACCACCAAAAACTTGACTCCAATCTTTCCTGTGAACTTTTGATAATGATAATACTAATTATTTTCTTTCCCTCCTAAAATTCCTGGGAGTGCCAACACACACAATACGTGTATTTTTATGATAAATTTCTGGATTATATGATGAATAATACTTAAGGGTAAAATGGTAATTTTAGCTATTTAACGATCGTTAGTTTTTACCGTTAAATCATTTGCTCCGTTAGTCCTTTTTGTTAACTATTTAGCATTCTAAGTCCTTTTCTTCATAAAATACTATCATTTGGTCCCCTATAATTTCTAATATTAATATAAAAGTTTATTTCTAAAACTTATAAAATGTCGGGTGTTACAACTCTCCCCTACTGGAATTGTTCGTGTCCTCATGAACATCCTTGTGAAGTTATTCTACTTAATTTCTGCCTATCAAATAAGTCTCCCCCACTGCACTTATTCTAACACTAGAGCTAGTTCTATTTCTAATAATTCTAAATCTTATCTAACATAACTATAAGCATATTCTTAAAGTACCTGAACCTTCACCGGTTTCATTCTTGAATTCATCTACCGGCATCATGTACGCTCGACCCTTGGCTCTTGCATCGCTTGACCCTCTTCTTTCTGCATTCTTGATCTGTCTATCGGGTTGTATCGCGGGTTTTGCTCTCGGGCAATCTCTACTATCATGACCAGTTCCGCGGCATATTTCACAAACCCTCGTCAGTTTCCCACAATCTCTACTAAAATGACCAAGCTGACCACAACGAAAACACTCATTCCTTCCTGCCCGACATTCTCCAAGATGCCTCTTCTTACAAATTCTGCAAACCGGATAGTCATATTTCTGATCACTATCTCTTTCTGATCTTGGTCTATTTGAACTTTATGTTCTTGTTCTTTTTGCAGGGAAGTCTTCTTGATCATTTCTTCTCTTTGATAAACTGGGCACATCTTTCATGGTTTCTTGCTCCCTATCTAATGCAGCATTAGTCAACTCCTGAAACTTCTGGTAACTCCTCATAGAAACAAACTCTCGAATGTATTTCCGTAATAGCGCTGTGTAGTGTTCCATCATCAGTTTCTCATTACCCGCATAATCAGGATTAAACCGTGCCCGATCAACAAAATTACCCGTAAACTCACTTACAGACTCAGTAGTTTGATGCATAGCCAGAAACTCCTGCCTAATCTGCTTTACTGCAGCCTCTGGAGAAAAGTACTTAAGAAACATATCTTTAAATTCATTCCACCCCATGCTATTCATCGTCTCTAAACTACTAGCACCTTTATTCAGATCCCACCAATCCTTGGCCCTGTATCGAAGAAGATGAGAAGCATACTTAACTTGATATTCTGGAGGACACCCAATAATGCTAAATGCTGCTTCCATGTCTAAAAGCCACCTGTAACTGATTATCGGATCTTGCTGCCCATGGAACTCCGGAGGGTTACTCACTACGAAATCCTTATACTTGAACTGATTCTCTAAGTCCTTATTTTTCTCAACATTATTTCTTGTCCCAATCACTATGGGCGTTGAATTTGCCCTACCACTGAGTCCCTGACTTACAGCTTCAGAAATCTTTTGAACGATTGACGGCATTGCTGTATCTAGTGCCCGAGTGACTTCACCCGATACCAACCCTTTTAATATTGCTTTGACTGCATCACTTACTTGTTCCCTTTCTGGAGTATTTTCTCTTTCTGCACTAGATCCACCAGTTTCTACATTCAAGGGTCGGCGCTTCTCTGTGTTCATTCCTGGATTATCTTCAATACTTGCCATTTCTACTCAACTGAAATTAAACACTATGACATATAAGTTTAACTATTTCTATCTATAACCTCTAATCATACTTCTATAATCACATGCTATCTATTCAAATGCTTATACTTACACATGGCATTATATAAGTCGGTGCTCTACCTGTCTGCCTATTCCCATTTTAGAAATTTCCCGAGACTTCCTATGATCTCAATAAATTCAAGTTATATGACGTAACTATTATCACATTGGCCAGGCGTCATAATACTAGCATCATATAAACATGTCATTATTGCAACCATATTTCATCTCGAGTCATAACTAAAATGACGTATCTATCGTTATACTCCTACACACGTTCTACTAGACATGGCAATTCTATACTTGCTAAGTTTAACTAATCATGGCATCAACATGGTTACTAATCATACATAAACACAGTTCTAATCAATTTTATATAGCATATAATCAGGTCTACATGTTCTATGGTTAATACCGAGCTATGGTTTAAGTCTAAGTACCCTCCTACTAACGGCGGATACTTAAATCCCTCAAACCAACGCTCTGATACCAACTTGTAACGCCCGACTCTAGTTTTTTTTTTTTTTTTTTTTTTTTGAAAGAAACTAACTTGATGTAACTCATAAACTGAAATAACCCAAACTAGACATATATTTACTTCATAGAAACTGTACATAACATTTACTATTCGATAAGACCCGTACAAAACCAAAATGGGTCATTTTAGGCTAGAATGGCTTTATGCCAAACGCCCCCTTTACACGACACATATCACATGACTTGTTCGTAGACTACTAAAACAACTTGTAACTGATTATAAACTACTTTAACACTAATATTAGACCTTGAAAGACACATGGGGCATTACAAGTAGAATCAAAGTGCTAGAATGAGCCGCTCGTAACCTATACCCGAGCGTAGCCGTTAATCTCCCAAAATGCAATCCTACTCGATATCTACAAGCCCCATCGCCTATCTTCAATTACCTACATGAAACATGAGCTGAAAACGGTAAGTCCTTGTGACTTAGTGAGTAAACGGAATAAATATGAAATGATACTTGCAATTTCTAACATAAGCATAATAATCTATAACATGGTTAAATGGCACGACTTATAGTCGTATTTCTACTTATACATGACATAAACATAAGCTTGATTCTGAATTTTCTTATTGATAACATGATATCTAAGCACGTGCATTCTGACTAGACGATGCTTAGTCGTCCTGCTATCAGTGAGAACTTCCCTAGCCAACGAGTACTCTTCTAACGGCTTCTAAATTTATTATACGTGCTTTTCTGATATGGGTCGTCCACTTAGGACGTTAGTGCTTTTCAAGCACAGTTCATCCACATAGGATGCTTGGTCATCCACTTAGGATGCTACTATAAAAGCACGTGTCATCCACTTAGGATGCTACTATGGGAGTTCTACATCATGCACTTCTTAGGCACACTACTTGACTTTTAGTGCATTTCTTGGGCCCTCTAAACTTGTTAAATCATGCTTCTTGTGAGAATACTATTCATGGATTTCTTCGGCTATCTCCGAAACCTTGCACAAGTTCTATCATCATGTTTAATCTAGTACATGAAGCTAATGAACCGTTACTCACCTCTAGGTCTTAATTAGCGTTCCGTAAGCTTCCCACGAGCACCTACTCACAAGATAACCATTATAACGCTATTAGGACATACTAACACATTTATCTAACATGTATTGAGTCTATACAACTTAAACATGATCACCTAAGGTGTTATTTCATCATTAACACACTTTTCTAAAAATATATTTTGTGCAGAATTTAACGGGTTGCTGCTGTATTTCGAACATTAGGCCAATTTAACTTGCAATTGAGCCAAAACTCAAAGAATAACAATTAAAGTACACTCAGAGAGCTAAAACTTTCGTTTAGACCTCATCTTAATCCGACGAACGGTTTATTCACAGCAGCCCTTTCAAGTCTGCGCATTTTCTGAAAAATCTTGCTGTCCCAAATTTAAATATTACCAATTCGACCCAAAACTCATGATAAGCTATTCTATAATACACCAAACTTATTTTACATCTTATTTGACATATTAAGATCATATTTCATCAGGCCCATAAGCTCTCTTGCTAAATTAAGCACTTAATAAGCTTGTTCCAAACACCCTATAATTTACATACTTCATCATCATCAACAACTAACATCATGAATCTTTCTATATCATTAACCATAATTTGAGTACATGATTCCTAACATATTTATATCATAACAATAACACTTCTAACTTCAATTTCATCATGATTCACCATAAATTAAAACTAGGGTTTCACAAGTCTTCAATTAAAAATATGCTTATAATTTCACAACATAAATCACAATCCTTAAACTATACAAAAAGGTAAACTAACCTTGGATTGATGATTAGATCCTAACAAAGATTACTTGAGCCTTCTAAGTTACCACCAAATACTTGCCTCCAATCTTTCCTGTGAACTTTTGATAATGATAATACTAATTATTTTCTTTCCCTCCTAAAAGTCCTGGGAATGCCAACACACACAGTACGTGTATTTTTATGATAAATTTCTGGATTATATGATGAATAATACTTAAGGGTAAAATGGTAATTTTAGCTATTTAACGATCGTTAGTTTTTACCGTTAAATCATTTGCACCGTTAGTCCTTTTTGTTAACTATTTAGCATTCTAAGTCATTTTCTTCATAAAATACTATCATTTGGTCCCCTATAATTTCTAATATTAATATAAAAGTTTATTTCTAAAACTTATAAAATGTCGGGTGTTACAACCCGGCTTGCCACATTTGTAACATTTAAAACTCTTCTTCCTGCCTGTTCTAGATTTACCATGATTGTGACTCCTACTGGAGCCAGGTTCCATTGACCTCCCTCTCGTCACCACCAAATCCTCCACCTATCTTGAACTAGTCTGTCTGTCCTCCCTATTGTTACGCCTGTTTTCTTCTTCCAGAATAGCGCCCGCAACATCATCGAAGACTAGATAGTCAGAAAGAACATTACTGGTTAAGTTGATTATGAGTTGGTCATATGAGTCGGGTAAACTTTGAAGTAGAATTTCAGCACGTTCTTGTGGCTCTATTTTACAACTCAAAGATGTGAGCTGAGAAAATAAAGTATTCAGGTTATTAACGTGCTCAGTCACTGAAGTAGATTCCGTCATGCGCAAAGCATAAAGTTTCCTCTTAAGAAAATTTTTATTGTGGAGTGATCTTACCTCGTACAATCGAGCAAGATGATCCCAAATCTCCTTTGCACTTTTCTTCTCCTCTATGCTTGACAAAACACCATCTGCTAATCCCAGATGAAGATTTGCAATAGCATTTCCGTCCATCTCGTCCCATTTACTGTCATCCGTGACCTCAGCTGGCTTTTCGTCAATGGCCTCTAAACATTTATCCTTTCGAGGGATAGCCTTCATCTTTAATTTCCACAAAGAGAAACTATTCCCTTTGAATTTTTCGATTTCAAATTTCACCGCCATTGCTAAAATCACAATCTACTTTTCGACAAAACTATTATTTGTTAATAATAGTAACGAACACCTTTTGAGTGAGTATAATTTTATTTATCTTTTGATGTGGAGGGTCCACTAATTAGTGGCAACCACAGAGCATACGATAAATAATTATACACACACCCAACCTTAGCTCTTGATACCACTTGTTGAGAAAAGTGACACCAGACTGAAGCAAACTGATACGCGTACAACGCGCGTTCGGGGTCAAAGGAACTTCCTTTTTGTCGAGCAAGTTTTTCAACACCCTAGGCAGTGAACCTAATCAATGTAGTATAGTATTAGGGTAAGCCTCGGGAATTGATATCGTTCTCTAGGGGAATAGGAATGCTAGTGAGAAATTACTACGCTAAGGTTGGGGTTGAGGAAGATTATTTTTTTATCTTTTTTTTGTTTTTTAGAAAATTGAAATGTACGAATCTCGGGGTATTGGATTTGGGGGGTTGGTATTTCTACCGATTACTCTACTTATCTAATTATCTAATTATCTAAACTAAGGTGAGTGTAGTCTATGTCTATTGTTGTGTGCTATTATGATGATTAAAAATGTGTTTATTTAGATGCTATTACTCCCTAGTTATCTCCTATTGATGGTTGAATTGTCCCGTCCTTATTCTTAACGCGTTGTGTCTTCTAAGGTCGTAGGGTATGCGTTTTTCCCTAACTCTTTGAGTCTACCTTAAGGTTATTGCCTACGAAATCTCTAGGATTCATAAACTAACTCTAAGGTTATCTTTGGATGTTTAAACTACAATAACTCTAGGTGATTATAATCTAATGTTCACAAAGATTACTCAAGCATTAAAAACACAATGAATGACCTATCGCAATACTAGGCCAATCACAATTAAGATAAGAGGCAACCAATCAATATTCAATACCTAGGTTTCATAGATCTAAGCAAACACACAAGTAAATTAGCCGGACATGGAAAACATGCAAGCATACACACAAAAAATTGAAGACATAATTGAATTAATAAAGTAAATCACTTATCTTGTTGTAAAATAGGGTATGGAACCCTAAGATACTGCCCAAGACAGCCTATGTTCGGTTTAGGTTTTACTCCACAAAACTACCTCTCCAAAATACTGAAAATTCAAATTCTATATATAGAGTTACAATATGCGACGGCGTCACTCTTTAATTGTGACGCCGTCGGGTCGCCGCTATTAGGTTTTCTTCTTGGCCACGTCAACTCTGTGACGGCGTCACCTTATGTATGTGACGCCGTCGGGATCCAAATCTAGGTCGTCTGAGTTGTGATGCCCTACTCTTTTAAACCTGATGCCGTCACTTGTAAAATAGCAATTTGCTCTCTGAGTCGTCTCAAGGTGTGTCCCGACGGCGTCGCTATTAAGCTGTGACGCCGTCCCCTTCAGTTCCAGCAGCTTGAGTGTCTCGATTCTTGACTTTGTCCATTTTCTTCGTATATTCGCGCCTTTTCATCCGAATAAGTGTCATTCCAGCAATTTACCTTCAAGAGACCTAAAAAGTGAAAAGGAACGAAATTAAGTAGTAACGGATACAAAAGTGATCAATTAAGGGCTTAAATGACCCCTCGAAAGTGTATCTTTTAAATCCTTATCAAATATCCCTACACTTGGTATTTCCTTGTCCTTAAGCAAATGTGCTTTTAGCCAATTAATTTATAAGTTAGGGGTCATGAAGCATTAGTTTAGAATAATTCACAACACGTATAAGCCCCGCAAAAGTCATAACAAGCACGGAAATTACATACTAGCACCTCACAAGTGGTGTTTGGATACTCTCATCTCTCGGGTGTATATGAAATATATCAAGTTGGAAATGGAAGATAAACACTCATTAACCGGTCCTAGTACATAGATTACCATAGGCTTGAGACTAGATCAAACCTCCATCGCTTTTGGCGTAAGCACCTAGGAAAAACTATCCAATAGGTCTTTTAAAGGGTTGTAACGTTAGGCTTACGGTAGGGAAACAAAGGGTTTGGTGGGATAGGCGATTTAGTGGTGGCAAGTCAAAAATCTTTATGTTACAAGCATGAGAAGAATGGCGTTGCTAAGCCAAGACTCGACACTCTAAACTCTAGATAAATTGAAACAAACAAACATAAATTTAAAGAAAGATGTAGGATGGTAGCCCGTTTTTTTTTTTTTCATACACTTTTACTCTACCATCCTCTACGATAACATCAAAATAATAGGAATTTATAGGCACATCCCTACACTTAAGTTTTTATTACTCTAACACTAATTTGACCCGAATTGAAAAGATCAAAACACTTGGAGTACATTATTACGCAAATAAAGGGAATTTGAATTTAACGTTCCTTCCCCTCATTTCATAAAATTTAACTTTTCCCATGAGTCCCAATCGTCCCAAAACTGTGTACAAATGATAAGGTTTTAAAAGGTACCATTTTGAGGGGTCGTTTAAGTCCTTATTTGATCACTTTTGTATCCGTTATTGCTTAATATCGTTCCTTTTCACTTTTTAGGTCTCTTGAAGGCAAAATGCTGGAATGGCACTTATTTGGATGAAAAGGCGCGAATATATGAAGAAAATGGCCAAAGTTAAAATCGAGACACTCACAGTTGCTGAAATTAGAAGGCGACGGCGTCAGGTGCTAATGGCGACGCCTTCCCAAGATTTTTGTGACGATTCAGAACTCAAAACTCGTATTTTCAAGTGACGACGTCTAGTTGTGAAAGAGTAGGCCGTCGCTACTCAGACGGCCTAGATGCAATCCAGACGACGTCAGAAGCTGAAGAGGACGGCGTCACGGACATAAGGTGACGCCGTCGCAAGGTTAACGTGGCCAAGACGAAACCCTAATGACGGCGACACGACGGCGTCACGAAACATAAGGTGACGTCGTCGCATATGTAATCTTATATATAGAATCCGAATTTTTCAGTCTTTTGTGGAGAGTCTTTTGGAGTGAAAACCTAAAACCGAACCTAAGGTGTCTTGTACAGTATTTTAGGGTTTTAAACCCTATCTTACATCAAGATAAGTCTTTACTTCATTAATTCAATTATGTCTTTGATTATTTGTGTGTATGCTTGCATGTTCTCCATGTCCGGCTAATTTATTTGTGTGTTTGCTTAGGAAGTATGAAACTTAATTATTGAATATTGATTGGTTGTTTCTTATCTTAGTTGATTAATGATCTAGTAATGCGATAGGTCATTCGTTGTGTACTTAATGCTTGATTCATCTTTGTGAACCTTAGAATATAATTACCTGAGTAGTTGTAAGCTAAATCATCCAAAGAGCGCCTTAGAGTAGGAGTTTATCATCCCTAGTGGGTTTGTAGACGAGACCCTTTGGTAAGTTCAAAGATTTAGGGAGAAACGCATACCCTACAACTTTAGACACACAACGCAACTAGGAATAAGGACGTGACAACTCAACCATCAATAGGAGATAATTAAGGAGTAATACAACCTAAGTAAACACATCTTTAAACTATCATACGAGCACACATTAATTAGACATAGACTCCCACAACCTTAGTTTAGATAATTAGATAATAGTAGAGTAATCGGTAGAAATACCAACCCCCCAAATCTAATACCCGAGATTCGTACCTTTCCCTTTCATAAAACATAAAAAGATAAAAAATAATCTTCCTCAACCTTAACCTTAGCGTAGTAACTCCTTACTAGCATTCCTATTCCCCTAGAGAACGATATCAATACCCGTGGCTTACCCTAATTACTACACTACAACGATTAGGTTCACTGCCTAGGGTGTTATAAAACTTGCTCGAAGAAAAGGAAGTTTCCTTGACCCCGAACGACGCGTGTAGCGTTATCAAGTTTTTGGCGCCGCTGCCGGGGAATAGAATAGCTAGTTAGTAATCCACCTCGTTTAGGTTTCTTTTCTTGATTCCTATCAAGTAAATTTTTCTCATTTTTTTAGCTTTCTCTTAGTCTATCCCCCTTCTTCGTGACCTTTGTTCGTAACCCCATCACTTTTCATCATGGAAGGTGATAACCCACTACCATTCATCAACCTACCGCCAAATGACCCGCCAAGAGCCCGTACTCTTGGTGAATACTCGAGACCAAGCCACCTCGGCTATAGGAACACCATTGAGCTTCCCGACCAAGCCCAAACTACGGCCCTGCGATCCGACACCATCCGGTTGGTGCAAAACGGATGTGCATTCCATGGACTTCGTTCCGAAGATCCAAATCAGCATCTGAGGGATTTCCTCAAAATTGTCGATTCCATCGACCTTGATGCTACTACTCAGGAGACCACGCGCCTGCGTCTCTTCCAATTCTCTCTACGGGACCAAGCTAGTAATTGGCTTGAGCGACTTCCCGCCGGCTCCATCTCAAGTTGGGATGATCTTACCTCTCGCTTCCTTGCTCAATTTTTCCCACCGGGGAGAACCACTAAGCTTGGGAATGACATCTTGATGTTCCAACAACGTCAAGGTGAATCTCTCTACGAAGCATGGACTCGATTCAAGGACTTACTTCATAAAGTCCCTCATCACGGCATTGATCTTTGGCTCCAAGTCCAAATCTTTTATGATCATGTCAACTTCCCCACTAAGCGATCCATTGACCAAGCGGCCGGTGGAAAACTTAGTGATCTCACCGCGGATGAATCATGGGGTATAATAGAGGATCTCGCCCTCTATGACAACGAAAGTTGGGATGACCCCCGTGAGCTGCCTAAAACCGTTAAGGCAATCTCCTTGCCTCCTCCCGACCGTAGGATGATCGAACTTGAAGATCAAGTTAGATTCCTCATGAGTTCCTACAAAAATCCTAAGTCCTCATGACAAGTGAATCAAATCACTCTACCTTGTGAGCTATGCAGTGGTCCCCATGACACTCGTGATTGCACAAGGCTCTCCGAACAAGCTTTTGCGGACTACGCCTCCATATGTACCGACGGAGCGGGAGAGAAGTGGTACACTTTCAAACCCGAACAAAACAACTTAGGAAACTCGTACAACCCCTCATGGAGAAATCACCCTAACCTTAAGTGGAACCAAGATCCAAGCACACCCCAAAGCTCATCTAGTTCACCTACTAGGTTCAATTCTTCTAATACCGGGAACCCCACTAATCTTGAGGCAATTGCATCTAGATTTTTGTCATCTCAAGAAACTCGATTGAATAAGCTTGAAGCCGATTTGAAGCAAAAACAAGGCGAGATGACAACCAAGCTTGATGCCCTCTTAAAAGCCTTCAATGAGCGGGAAGTTGGAGCACTCCCAAGTGATACCATAAAGAACCCAAAAGTGAATTCGATTGCATCGACTTCATGTTCTAGTTCACCATGGGAGAGTGCACATCCATGCCCCTCCCACCCAACGGTTCACTCGGTAAATGCTATCAAAAAGGGTTCCAAGCCATCCAAGAGATACCAAGGCCCGACACCTTTGGTAAAGCCTACTCTTGAGAAACCCGTCAGCCAAGAATCCAAACCTAGTTTAGAGGAGGAGTACAAGGAACTCCATCAAGAAAAACCGATTCTTGAAGTCTTAGCTCATGCACCTTACTATAATGCTTTAAAAGAAAAATATGAGTTAGAACTTAGGCTTGGAAAACATGGGTCCGCCTTTGTGCGAAACAACTTACCTAAGAAGTTAGACGATCCCGGGCTATTTACTCTTCCGTGTAGACTTGGAACTTCCAAACCACTCGATGCTCTAGCCGATTTAGGATCATGCATCAATCTTGTTCCGTTGTCCCTCCATAGAAGCCTTAACTTAGGTAAAATTGAACCAACGGAAACCATCTTAGGTCTAGCGGACGGTAGTATAGCACGTCCGGTAGGAATAATAAAGGACATGGTAGTACATGTAGGAGAGTTGACTCTTTTGGCCGACTTCCATGTGCTAGACATGAATAAGGACCCGACATGCCCATTACTAGTTGGAAGAGGATTTTTAGCTACCGCTAGTGCCATCATCGATTGTAAGATGTCCAAAATAGTGGTAGGGGAGGGGAGTGCTAGATCCGTTTACGATGTTAAAAAGCATACGTACTACAAGGATGAGGAAGTCCCACAAGAGATAGGGTTGGATAGAGAGCCTTCTAGATATGGACCTTGGATTGATAAGAACATCATAGGCCCTCAAAGACCTTTTTACCTAGATAAAGCCTTCGCTAGTGCAGCAACTTTCCAAGAAAAAGAAATGGCTAGGGATATAGAAGTGAACCCGTTCGAGGACGCCTTAGTATTTAGGAAGATGACCGAGTTCCTAGGAAGCTTGCCCATTAACCTTGTCATGAATAAGTGGAAAGTTGAGAAATCTGAACACAAGTGGGATTGGAATAGACCGCCTAGTGATGGTAATGGAGAGTGGCACATTAGGATACAAATCTATGATCCCGATGGTGAGATGTTTGAAAAGGCATATTTAACCGAACGTACTACTAGGAACTTGAATGATAAGTTTGATCCTTACGACATTGTTGAGGATAGACTTACGTATATCGGTACGTAGGAGCACGACTATGAGTCTAGCTACAAGACTCTTAAATAAAGAAAAGCGCTTCGTGGGAGGCAACCCATGCTTAATTGTTTGCTTGTTAGTGTCATATATCTTTTATTAATTGTTTATCCTCATGTTTAAATTTGTAAAAATGCTTTATTTTGTTTTTAACCTCGTCTTAATTGCATATAAAGGTATTTTACATAAAGGATAAGTGTAGGGAGGATTACACACGTTTTCAAAAGAAACGTAAACATGAGAATAACAATTAAATAAAAGATATATATGTTTGTTTGTTCGAGTCAAATGCTTGTATCGAGTCATAATGGATGTTTTTGCAGAAATTTTTCCAGATTCTAAAGATGTAAATTTTCCAGAATTTTTTCCAGAAAATCGCAGACCAGTTTTTGTCAGGATAACCTGACGGCGTCAGGATTGCAACCCGACGGCGTCAGGATTGCAACCTGACGGCGTCAGGAAGGAGTAAAAACATCAGATTACTTTTTTCTCGTTTTCTGAGCTACTTATAAATTTTTGGAATTTTCCAGGTCTTAATTTTCTTAGAAATTCTGTAAACATCCATTCCACAAACATTATATCCTAGTTTAAATCGAGTCTTATATATATTATTACCGCCGATTTTACACGAAGGTTTCGTTTGTTTTCTTCAAGTGTGCAGGTTTAGTTTGTCAAGAAGAAATTACATAAGATTGGAAGGAGCTTTTCACGCAATAATTCTTCTTGAAAAGGATTTAACCACCACTTTACACGGATCCTACCGAGCTAATCAGGGGAGTATTAGTTTCTTTCATTTTTAATTACCTTCTTCTATCATAACTTTGATACTTTCGGGGAACATTGGGGACAATGTTCAGTTTAAGTGTAGGGAGGGAAAATAAAACGGGAACTTTGAAACTATGCTTATCCTTGACTATTTGCTTTGTCCAATTGTGATTGTGTAATAAACCATGAGAAAATGTCGGTTAGGGTAATTTTGGCACCAAATTTAAAATTTTTTATGACATATAGGAGTGGGCCATTAGTCTTAACAAAAGCGTCTCATGGATAGGAAGTTGCATGACTAGCACAAAAAAACCCTTTACCACCCAAATTCCACCAAAATGTGAGGATCGCCCTTAGATTAGTAGGAATTAAAGCATTCATCTTCAATGCTTAGAGTGTGAACCGGTAGTATATTAGATTCTAGAACTTGTTTTGTGATGCATTCCGAGATCGCAAGTGAGGCTACACTTGTGTAGTTAGGAATAACTAAATGATAAGAGGCATTAGGATAACCCTTGTTTGATACCTGTAATATAATTACTTCTTCCATATCGGTTGAGTAATTCCCCCACACCCTTTGCGTTGTACTCATCTTTAGTACACGATACCCCTAGTTAACCCCTCAGAGCCTATCCTTTTCGCGGTTCTCGTGATGTTTCGGTTTTTCCGGAATATCAATGAAGAGCATTGTTTGCACCCCACCCCCAAATATACACCCAAATCGCCTTAGCCTACCCCTTATGCACTCACTTTTAGTGCAAATGTTTGTTATCACCCTAAACCCTTAGTTCAATTATCTAGTTGCTTGCATAAGTTGCTAAGTCGAGTCATATCCTTTGTATACAGTTTTGGGACGATTGGGATTCATGGGAAAAGTTAAAGTTTATGAAATGACGGGAAGGGAACGTTAAATTCAAATTCCCTTTGTTTGCGTAATAATGTACCCCAAGTGTTTTGATCTTTTCAATTCGGGTCAAATTAGTGTTAGAGTAATAAAAACTCAAGTGTAGGGATATGTCTATAAATCCCTAGTATTTTAATGTTATCTTAGAGGATGGTAGAGTAAAAGTGTATGAAAAAAAGAAAAAAAAAATAGAAAAAAAAATAGAAAAAGAGAAAAAAAAATAGAGTGAAAAAAAAAAAAAAAAAAAAAAAAAAAAAATACGGGCTACCATCCTACATCTATCCTTTAAATTTATGTTTGTTTATTTCAGTTATCTAGAGTTTAGAGTGTCGAGTCTTGGCTTAGCAACGCCATTCTTCATATGCATTTAACATAGAGATTTTTGACTTGCCACCACTAAAAAGCCTATTCCACCAAACCCTTTGTTTCCCTACCGTAAGCCTAACATTACAACCCTTTAAAGACCTCTTTGATAGTCTTTCCTAGGTGCTTACGCCAAAGCGATGGAGGTTTGATCTATTCTCAAGCCTATGGTAAACTATGTACTAGGACCGGTTAATGAGTGTTTATCTTCCATTTCCTATTTGTTATATTTCATATATACACCCGAGAGAGATGTGAGTATCCAAACACCGCATGTGAGGTGCTAGTATGTAATTTCCGTGCTTGTTATGACTTTTGCGGGGCTTATATGTGTTGTGGACCATTTTGAATTAATGCTTCATGACCCCTAACTTATAAATTAATTGGCTAAAAGCACATTTGCTTGAGGACAAGCAAATAACAAGTGTAGGGATATTTGATAAGGTTTTAAAAGGTACCATTTTAAGGGGTCGTTTAAGTCCTTATTTGATCACTTTTGTATCCGTTATTGCTTAATATCGTTCCTTTTCACTTTTTAGGTCTCTTGAAGGCAAAATGCTGGAATGACACTTATTTGGACGAAAAGGCGCGAATATATGAAGAAAATGGCCAAAGTCAAAATCGAGACACTCACAGTTGCTGAAATTAGAAGGCGACGGCGTCAGGTGCTAATGGCGACGCCGTCCCAAGATTTTTGTGACGATTCAGAACTCAAAAATCGTATTTTCAAGTGACGACGTCTAGTTGTGAAAGAGTAGGCCGTCGCTACTCAGACGGCCTAGATGCAATCCAGACGACGTCAGAAGCTGAAGAGGACGGCGTCACAGACATAAGGTGACGCCGTCGCAAGGTTAACGTGGCCAAGACGAAACCCTAATGACGGCGACACGACGGCGTCACGAAACATAAGGTGACACCGTCGCATATGTAATCTTATATATAGAATCCGAATTTTTCAGTCTTTTGTGGAGAGTCTTTTGGAGTGAAAACCTAAAACCGAACCTAAGGTGTCTTGTACAGTATTTTAGGGTTTTAAACCCTATCTTACATCAAGATAAGTCTTTACTTCATTAATTCAATTATGTCTTTGATTATTTGTGTGTATGCTTGCATGTTCTCCATGTCCGGCTAATTTATTTGTGTGTTTGCTTAGGAAGTATGAAACTTAATTATTGAATATTGATTGGTTGTTTCTTATCTTAGTTGATTAATGATCTAGTAATGCGATAGGTCATTCGTTGTGTACTTAATGCTTGATTCATCTTTGTGAACCTTAGAATATAATTACCTGAGTAGTTGTAGGCTAAATCATCCAAAGAGCGCCTTAGAGTAGGAGTTTATCATCCCTAGTGGGTTTGTAGACGAGACCCTTTGGTAAGTTCAAAGAGTTAGGGAGAAACGCATACCCTACAACTTTAGACACACAACGCAACTAGGAATAAGGACGTGACAACTCAACCATCAATAGGAGATAATTAAGGAGTAATACAACCTAAGTAAACACATCTTTAAACTATCATACGAGCACACATTAATTAGACATAGACTCCCACAACCTTAGTTTAGATAATTAGATAATAGTAGAGTAATCGGTAGAAATACCAACCCCCCAAATCCAATACCCGAGATTCGTACCTTTCCCTTTCATAAAACATAAAAAGATAAAAAAATAATCTTCCTCAACCTTAACCTTAGCGTAGTAACTCCTTACTAGCATTCCTATTCCCCTAGAGAACGATATCAATACCCGTGGCTTACCCTAATTACTACACTACAACGATTAGGTTCACTGCCTAGGGTGTTATAAAACTTGCTCGAAGAAAAGGAAGTTTCCTTGACCCCGAACGACGCGTGTAGCGTTATCAACAAAACTAGATAATTGAACTAAGGATTAAGTATGATAACAATAATGCACTAAAAGTGAGTGCATACAAGGTAGGCTAAGGCGATTTGGGTGTACATTTGGGGGTGGATTGTAAACAATGCTCTTCATTGATATTCCGGAAAACCGAAACATCACGAGAACCGCGAAAAGGATAGGCTCCGAGGGGTTAACTAGGGGTATCGTGAACTAAAGATGAGTACAACGCAAGGGTGTGGGGGAATTATTCAACCGATGTGGAAGAAGAAATTATAATACGGGTATCAAACAAGGGTTATCCTAATGCCTCTTATCATTTAGTTATTCCTAACTACACAAGTGTAGTCTTACTAGCGATCTCGGAATGCATCACAAAACAAGTTCTAGAATCTATTATACTACCGGTACACTCTCGAAGCATTAAAGTGGAATGCTTTAATTCCTACAAATCTAAGGGCGATCCTCACATTTTGGGTGGAATTTAAGTGATAAAGGGTTTTTGTGCTAGTCATATAACTCCCTATCCATGAGATGCTTTATTAGGACTAATGGCCCACTCCTACATATCATGAAAATTTTTAAATTTGGTGCCAAAATTACCCTAACCGATATTTCTCATGGTTTATTACACAAATGAAATTGGACAAGGCAAATAGTCAAGGATAAACATAGTTTCAAAGTTCCCGTTTTATTTTCCCTCCCTACACTTAAATTGAACATTATCCCCAATGTTCCCCGAAAGTATCAAAGTTATGATAATGGACGGTAATTAAAAACAAAAGAAACTAGTACTCCCCTGATTAGCTCGGTAGGATCCGTGTGAAGTAGTGGTTAAATATTTCTTCAAGAAGAATGTGTGCCTGAAAAGCTCCTTCCAATCTTATGTATCTTCTTCTTGATAAATAAAACCTGCACACTTGAAGAAAACAAACGAAACCTTCGCGTAAAATCGGCGGTAACAAAATATATATGACTCTACTAAACTAGGATATAATGCTTGTGGAATGGATGTTTACAGATTTTCTGGAAAGATAAAACCTGAAAAATTCCAAAAATTTATAAGTAGCACAAAAAACGAGAAAAAGTAGTAAGTTGTTTCTACTCCTCCTGACGCCGTCAGGTTGCGACCCTGACGCCGTCAGGTTATCCTGACAGAAACTGGTCTGCGATTTTCTGGAAAAATTTTTGGAAATTTTATATCGTTAGAATCTGGAAAAATTTCCTGCAAAACATCCATTATGACTCGATACAAGCATTTGACTCGAACAAATACACATGTATATCTTTTTAATAATCGTAATTCTCATGTTCACGTTCTTTTGGAAAATGAGTGTAATCCTCCCTACACTTATCCCTTTTGTAAAATACCTTTATATGTAATTAAAACGAGGTTAAAGACAAAATAAAGCATTTTTACAAATTTAAACATGAGAATAAACAATCAATAAAAGATATACGACACACAAACAAGCAAACAATTAAGCATGGGTTGCCTCCCACGAAGCGCTTTTCTTTATTTATGAGTCTTGTAGCTAGACTCGAAGTCGTGCCCCTACGTTCCTCTAATCTTAGAGGTCCATTCGATTTCTTTCACTCTTCTCTCATCACGAATATACTCAGGGCCTAACTCTAGACAAGCGGTGTAGTGAACCTTGTTCTCCCAATCTACTTCAAATGCTGGAATGTTGTCTACATCTAGATCGTCAATACCCTCAAACTTCTTATTTTTGTAGGGCATTATATACTTAACACATTCGATCCCGTCTGAGAACTTGGCTATTCCATCCTCTTGATCATAAACCATCTTAGATTCCTCAATAAATGGTCTCACAAGTATCACATCTCCTAGAAACCCATCAATG
The DNA here is from genome assembly GCA_019973895.1 of Chrysanthemum seticuspe. Classification (NCBI taxonomy): domain Eukaryota; kingdom Viridiplantae; phylum Streptophyta; class Magnoliopsida; order Asterales; family Asteraceae; genus Chrysanthemum; species Chrysanthemum seticuspe. The sequence goes on along the minus strand of BPTQ01000004.1, from coordinate 173,443,432 downwards.
GTGCCCTTAACATCCTCCAAGATCATGAAATCACACCTATATGTGAAATTACCTACGAAGACATGCAATCCTTTGGCCCTCCCAACATAGTTACTCACTTTTCTAGGGTGAAAGGGGTCCCTCATAGGTCCTAACTTTTTGCTCATGATCCAATTATAGTAGAGCCTAGACATTATGTTCATGGGTGCCTTATAGTCAATGTAAGTGTGATCCCTATATAAGTATCCAATTATGCACGGTATCTTAATATTTTGAGGGTCACATCTTCTAATGCAAGGCTCGAAAGGTGGATACGGGAAGTTAACTACGTTATAGTGATAGGCGGTTTCCTTCCCATTAGGGTATGAATAGAAATACTCCCTAAGTTCTTCCTCCTCCTTACATCCTTCCATAACTTCTAATACCTTATAATCTCCTTCTTCAAACTCATCATCTGAATCACTCGAGGTTGATTTACTATCTAAAGTGCCAGTGGATTCCCTAAGGGCCTCCTCAAGTCCATTTTCAATTATCCTATTCAATTTCCTAAGTTCTCTAATTTCACTAACAATACGAGCTCGGAGTTGGTTGGCAAAAGAGGGATCAAGTGGTAGGTTGTTGTTTGGTGGGTTATCACCTTCCATGATGAAAAGTGATGTGGTTACTAACAAATGTCACGAAGAAGGGGGGATAGACTACGAGGAAGCTAAAAATGGGAAAAAAGCTCACTTGATAGGAATCAAGCAAGGAAACCTAAACGAGGTGGAAATCTAACTAGCTATTCTGTTCCCCGGAAGCGGCGCCAAAAAACTTGATACGCGTACAACGCGCGTTCGTGGTCAAAGGAACTTCCTTTTCGTCGAACAAGTTTTTCAACACCCTAGGCAGTGAACCTAATCGTTGTAGTGTAGTATTAGGGTAAGCCTCGGGAATTGATATCGTTCTCTAAGTGAATAGGAATGCTAGTGAGAAATTACTATGCTAAGATTGAGGTTGAGGAAGATTATTTTTTATCTTTTTTTTGTTTTTTAGAAAATTGAAAGGTACGAATCTCGGGGTATTGGATTTGGGGGGTTGGTATTTCTACCGATTACTCTACTTATCTAATTATCTAAACTAAGGTGAGTGTAGTCTATGTCTATTGTTGTGTGCTTTTATGATGATTAAAAATGTGTTTACTTAGATGCTATTACTCCCTAGTTATCTCCTATTGATGGTTGAATTGTCACGTCCTTATTCTTAACGCGTTGTGTCTTCTAAGGTCGTAGGGTATGCGTTTTTCCCTAACTCTTTGAGTCTACCTTAAGGTTATTGCCTACGAAAACTCTAGGATTCATAAACTAACTCTAAGGTTATCTTTGGATGTTTAGACTACAATAACTCTAGGTTATTATAAACTAATGTTCACAAAGATTACTCAAGCATTAAAAACACAACGAATGACCTATCGCAATACTAGGTCAATCACAATTAAGATAAGAGACAACCAATCAATATTCAATACATAGGTTTCATAGATCTAAGCAAACACACAAGTAAATTAGCCGGACATGGAAAACATGCAAGCATACACACAAAAAATTGAAGACATAATTGAATTAATGAAGTAAATCACTTATCTTGTTGTAAAATAGGGTATGGAACCCTAAGATACTGCCCAAGACAGCCTATGTTCGGTTTAGGTTTTACTCCACAAAACTACCTCTCCAAAATACTGAAAATTCGAATTCTATATATAGAGTTACAATATGCGACGACGTCACTCTTTAATTGTGACGTCGTCGGGTCGCCGCCATTAGGTTTTCGTCTTGGCCACGTCAACTCTGTGACGGCGTCACCTTATGTATGTGACGCCTTCAGCGTCAACCTCTGACGCCGTCGGGATCCAAATCTAGGCCGTCTGAGTTGTGACGCCCTACTATTTTAAACCTGATGCCGTCACTTGTAAAATAGCAATTTGCTCTCTGAGTCGTCTCAAGGTGTGTCGCGACGGCGTCGCTATTAAGCTGTGAAGCCGTCCCCTTCAGTTCCAGCAGCTTGAGTGTCTCGATTCTTGACTTTAGCCATTTTCTTCGTATATTCGCGCCTTTTCATCCGAATAAGTGTCATTCTAGCAATTTGCCTTCAAGAGACCTAAAAAGTGAAAAGAAACGAAATTAAATAGTAACGGATACAAAAGTGATCAATTAAGGGCTTAAATGACTCCTCAAAAGTGTACATTTTAAATCCTTCTCACAAACCCACAACTAAAATAAGAAATATAATAAAAGATGACACACGAATTTTACGTGGAAAACCGCAATAGGGTAAAAACCACTGGTAAGGAAAGATACGTTTCACTATGATGAAAACTAAGAGTTACACCTTCTCGCTAACTACAAGGATAAACACTTATATCTCTTGTATTAGGAGATATTACAAAACTCTCTAATTAACACAAAGACAAGGAGAAAGAATGAGACCAAGAACACTTTGTGTTGCTTTAGAATGGGATGATGAAATGAAGCATAGATCATTGCCTTTTATAGGCATTTCACCTTGCAACTTGCATGATTAACTTGTCAAGAGATAAGATTCTCCATTGAGATGCATTCTATCTGTTAACAAAATACACATTGATTATAAAAAACGCATGCATACTAATCGTTATAAAACAAAAAATTATTATTACAAACCGATATTATAAAAAACAAAAAAAGCAAACCGAACCCGCAGCAACGCACGGGCTACCCCGCTCGTTCACTACTAAAAACTGTTATAAAAAGCTATATCTATATTAATATTTCTTATCAAACTAACGGACTAGCTGAAAATTAGATGAGCGCCCCTTGCTAAACATTCACTATCGAAGACATCAATCTAAATTACGATAGGAAAATAATTGGGATGCTTAAAAAATGTGATTAATTGTGTCTAATAAATGTGGCAATAAATTATTGGTTTGTGAAGAAGTGAGTCCCTCTGTTGTTCCCAATAAGATGCTGACACATATGTTTAGGCATATTATTAGGCATACGAGTTAGGCATCCCAATCAGTGCTCATTACGATATTATTTAGCCTACTTAGACAATAAAGACTTCGATAACGACTTTATGGTGGATTAGACTTTGACTTTACAAAAGCGAAAATTACGTATAGGACCTCTGCAGGTGGTACTTGTTCTGCAGAGGTCCTCTTTTATTGACCTTTTCAAAAAGGCCTACAACTTCGCTTCAAAATGGTGCAGAAGTCCTTGAAGGACACGTGTCAGCACCCCGTTTAATAAACGTGAAAAATTAAAAAAAAACAAAAAACAAAAACAAAATCGCCTCAAATGTGAAGCGAAATCTGACAATGGGGGCCCTATACTGTCAGACGAAGACAAAAAAACTTTTTGAACCAAATCACCTCAAATTTGAAGCGAAGTTCTCTCTCCATTATTACAACTACTTTTTTAAAATAGAAAAATAAAACTTACCAAAACTACCCTAAACTTTATAATATTTACAACTTTTTTGTATAACAAACTTTATTCATCAAATATTTAGCATATATATAGTGAATTCGTTAATAAAAAAAATACCGTTGCGAAAAGCTCTAAATTACGAACAAAACGAGTCCAATATTTATACGCTTTTGACATATGTACGATTTTATATATATCAAATTTTTTGAAATTGAAAAATAAAACTTACCAAAACTACCCTAAATTTTTTAATATTTATAACTTTTTTATATAACAAACTTTATTTGTCAAATATTTAGCAAATATATAGTGAATTCGTTAATAAAAAAAATACCGTTGTGAAAAGCTCTAAATTTTGAACAAAACGAGCCTAATATTGATATACTTTTGACGTACGTACGATTATATATATATGTATATAGATATATAAATATATATATATATATATATATATATATATATATATATATATATATATATATATATATATATATATATATATATATCAAACTTCAATATTTTTTATAAAACCATACGTACGTCAAAAGTATATCAATATTAGGCTCGTTTTGTTCAAAATTTAGAGGTTTTCACAACGGTATTTTTTTTATTAACGAATTCACTATATTTGCTAAATATTTGACGAATAAAGTTTGTTATATAAAAAAGTTATAAATATTAAAAAATTTAGGGTAGTTTTGGTAAGTTTTATTTTTCAATTTCAAAAAATTTGATATATATAAAATCGTACATATGTCAAAAGCGTATAAATATTGGACTCGTTTTGTTCGTAATTTAGAGCTCTTCGCAACGGTATTTTTTTTATTAACGAATTCACTATATATATGCTAAATATTTGATGAATAAAGTTTGTTATACAAAAAAGTTGTAAATATTATAAAGTTTAAGGTAGTTTTGGAAAGTTTTATTTTTCTATTTAAAAAAAATAGTTGTAATAGTGGAGAGAGAACTTCGCTTCAAATTTGAAGTGATTTGGTTTGTCTTCGTCTGACAGTATAGGGCCTCCATTGTCAGATTTCGCTTCACATTTGAGGAGATTTTATTTATTTATTATTATTATTAATATTTTTTTTTTAATTTTTCACGTTTATTAAACGGGGTGCTGACACGTGTCCTTCAAGGATTTATGCACCATTTTAAAGCGAAGCTGTAGGCCTTTTTAAAAAGGTCAATAAAAGAGGACCTCTGCAGGACAAAAAGCTAATAACTTAAAAAAAGCTAATAACTTAAAAAAGTATCCACCAATCAATAGGAACTTTCGTCGTAACCACAAAACCAATTCTTGTACATTATAAAATGGTTCGAATATGATCTCTACACACAAAAAGACCAAAAGTTGAAACCAATCAAGAAAGAAGATGAGTGACATGTAAGCTTCATTTTTTTTTTCTTGATGTCCATTTATTGGTATTCTTATATTTTGATCCTAAATTTATATTTGCAGGTTTAGCAGTGATGTCGAACTAGGAAAGTTTCTTGGTCGTGCAGATTTAATTCCGAATGCTTATGAAGCTATTTCAAAGACGACTGCAGCTTATGAGCTTCACGAAAGTCCTTCCGGGATCCAAATGTTGGTTTTCGGATGTCCAGCTGAGAAGACAAAAGGGTTGTTTGAAGGAGAATTCGATTTAGTCTCATCTGAAAACCACCAAGCTGTTGGCTTCATTTCTACAGAAGTCAACCCACAATTTTGCATTAACAAAGCTGCAGTTGAGTGGTTTGAGCATCTCCCTAATGACATTAAAGAGCTAGAAAAGAAGGTAAGGTAGCGTTTAGTCGTAAAAAAAATGTTGTTTTTCCGTTTCAAGATTATTTGAGAAGGTAATGGTTTTTCTTCTCTACAGAAGAGTCTAGAATTTTGAAAACCCGTTTGGATGGAGTTATATTTTTCTTTTGTAAAAATATTACCTTGGTTTGCGAGGGTGGGCGAGGATGGAAAGGAGAATTTCACATTTTTTTGGAAATTGTTCGAAAAAAATGTGACTAAACGGTTTTCAGTTATTCCATTTTCCTATAAAAATTTCCTTAAAAAATAGGATGTTTTTCACCAACTAAACATACCATAAGTTCACTTACATACAAGGGCGGAGCTATTAAGGGACCGGGAAGGGTCCCGGCCCCCCTAGGCCTAAGCCCGTTAGTGTATTTTTTCGCGATTTCATGTGTTTTTTCGGGAAAAAAATTATTTCGGCCCTCCCATTTAATGCATTTCCCGAAAAAATTTTGTTTCGGCCCTCTCACAAAAACATTTCTAGCTCCGCCATTGCTTACATAGCAGCTTTGAAATCAAGACGTGTATATTTGTTCTTATTAGCTTCATATGTGTTTTTCAGCTTATAAATAGTCCATTAGTCATCACTGGACGGGGTTTAGGGGGATACCATGCCATTCTTTTCGCGCTATGGCTGCATCATTCCGTAGATGTACAAGAATCAAATGATTCTAAAAAACCCATAAGGCGGCCGATTTGCATAACTTTTGGATCTCCCCTGATTGGTGATGAAGCTCTCCAAAATGCCATTTCCGAACGCCCACAATGGGAGTCCTGTTTTTTCAATGTGGTAGCCAAGAAGGATCCTGTTGCTAGTTTTTTCTCATCAAATCGTCTATACAAGCCATTTGGTACCTTTTTGTTCTGCACACAATCAGGGGGACACACAGCTTTTGAGGATCATGAGTCGATCCTAGCGGTGCTAGATGCCATGGCGTTATCAAGAGATGAAAACATGGAAATACATGATATTTATGGGGACATTTTCAGATCAATAAGAAGAAAGGCATTGTATCGTGGGGTTTCAGCTGATTCAGGCGAATATAACTCGAATTTATTAAACGCCGGAATTAGATTTCAGCTAAAGGAAGTTGGCGTGTTGGAAGATCTTTCAAATGGTCGAATTATTGAGAAAATGGAGGATAAACAGAAAAGGATGATTAGAAGAAAAAGGAATATATACGAGCCTACAAAGAAGCTAAACGACATGAAGATATGTATGACATACCTAGAATGGTACATGAAGAATACACGATCACAAGGGGGTTACTATGATTGTTTCAAGAATGCAAAAAGCAGAGAAGAAATCATTAGCAAACAAGAAATCCTCAGACAAAAACGAATTTTGAACCAGTATTGGAAGTGGTTTGTTAAAGAAACTGACAAAAAGCCACAAACGGAAGATGCTAAGATGCGTACGCGCTGGCTGTTGAATGGACACAACTATAGAAGGATGTTCGAGCCACTAGACATAGCCGAATTTTACCAAAAGGGAAATCGGAACTATATGGAAAACCGTTCTGGCCATTATATCAAAATAGAGAAGCTATCAATAGAAAATGGAAAGAAAAAAACTCCGAGTGATGGCACCAAGAAGGCTGCTAGTCTTACCAAGGATTCTTGCTTCTGGGCACATGTTGAGGAAGCGTTGATTAACTTGAGAGAATTAAAGAAAGGAGGCTCAAGCAATGTAATCTACATCGAGAAATTAAAACAATTTGATGTTTATATGCTGAACGCAATAAAAGATTTTTCAGTGTCACCCGATATCTTCTTAAATGGAAGCAGTTTAATGGTGTGGTGGAGTGAATACAAGACATACAAAGGGAGTGCATATGCATCTACGTTTGCGGAGTACATGAACAACAGGACCTACATACATTATAAGTAAGCCTTGTTGAATTTCATCACCTATGATCATCTCTAGTTTGAATATCACACGCGTATGGTGATACTTAAATTATCCAAATATCCAAATAAAGAGAATATGCTTTTGTTGCATTTACTTGTTTTTAATCTAGTTGAATTCTATCAACTTTCATCTATGTATTCTTATATGTGAGAGATCAAATTTTAATTGGGATTATATTTATTTATCATACAGTGATCATCTTTAAATGCTTCCCTTTATTCATTATATTGGATTGTGAGCGACTGGAGTTGATTTACTATTGCTTTTGTATATTTGCATTTTGTTTTTCTTAATATGATAATTCAGCATTTGGATTTCTAATAAAGCTGTTGTTAATCTGTTTGAGCATTTCTCGACCTCAAAGAGCTCTAAAAGAATGTATGTTCTACTTGTATTACGTAGAAGATATATTGTGTAAAGTTGTTGAAACTCGAATGTCCGAAATTTTGGATATCCAAACCAAAATTTAGGATACTCGATTTTGATAAATTTTGCAATAAGTATTAGCAGGAAAGTTTTCTGCCTTTCAGTTTGAATGACATTTTAAATCACACTAATTTTTGGCACTTGGGTGACTGTTGCAGCTGTGAGTCACAGTGTTGGAGTAAATTCTAACAAAAAATCAGCGCATCACTATTCGACACATAGTACAATTCAACGTGGGAAATAAAGCTCAAATATCTAATAATAAAGTCATTGTCGCTCGGTTAAAGCGAAAAAAATAGGGGCATTTTCTTTTAAAAGGAATAAGATCCTCTCAAATTGAGAGGTATAACTAAACTTAAGTTGGGTCATTATTAGTCATTGGATTTGATTTAATAGCTCAAATCAAAACAACTTCTTTTGATTTGAACCATTGGATCAAATCCAATGGCTCACAATCATCCAACTTGAGTCAAGTTGTACCTCTCAACTTGAGAGGATCATAATCTCTTTTAACATGTTGAACATGGGATGCTACATGTTGAAAGCGGTTCTGATAATCTTCTCTCAGCTGGATAATATATCCAAAATGCTACATGTTTGTGATGTTCACTGTTCAACCCAAAAAAAGATACACGGTACAGAACAATACTGAAAATTAACTCAAAAGTCAATCATCCCTTCTGTAAGGTAGAATATTTTGGCTATGTATCTTTCTGTGTTGAACACTGAACGTCAAAAACCTTGAACGATGAAGAAACGAAAAGAAGGAATGGATTAACCAAAATCCTTAAATTGTTAGTGTTAGTTGTTTTTGGCTCACTATGACTGTGCGTGTTGGATTGTGTTTATGTGACGAGAAATATGTATTTAAATAATGGATTATAGATGTTTAACATGCAATTAAGTGAGAGGCCAGGTCTTCGTGGTTTGGTAGGAAAATAGATCAAGGGAAAACGGGGGAAACCGGCTCACTTTTGGCGGCTTAGGAACAATACCCTCTCACAATAATTAGCGTGTGAATAGTAGGAGTATTTACCTTTTTTTCCTCACATTTGCCTTAATTGGCTTAGCTTATGAAGAGTACTATACATATGCCCCGCCGTAACGTGCGGGCTTCAAATCCTCGTTTGTAACTAAATAGTGTAATACAAGTAGTTAGAAGGTTATTGTCATTTGGTAAAATAAATGATTAATAAAATTATAAAACATATGGTTGGTTTGTAGTTTTGTACTATGTCAAAAAATGATAGTTTTCATCGTTTGTATCAAATGTTATATTAATCGTATGAAGTTTTTGTGTCTGGTTAGTTTGTAAAATATGGATAATAAATATACTTTTTATTTATGGGATGTTTTTTTTTTAACATTAAATGAAATGCTTGAAAAATCGGCGATTGAATATATTGTTTACAATATGCTTGGTTATTAGTATTTGCTTAAATTTTAATATGAAAATTTTAAATTTTCTTGAAGAGAAGATAGAAGATGCTTTACATGTAAGTATAGATAACAAGAACTTGATTTAAAATGTCCTGGAACAAAATTCTTCCCCAAAACAATTAAACAATGTTTCCTACAAATAACATATAACTACATTATGAAACCGAGTAACAGAAATTTCATAATCACTATACATAAGAGACTCAAACATTTCTATGCAACTTCTTTAACTTTTCACATCAATGTTTTACAGGTAGGGTAGCATTTTCTAAGAAATTGCTACCACATTCTTCATACAAGATGACACTAAAGAAGGTGAAACATGTGTGCCAAGATTAACTACATATTGTTAGATTTTTTAGGATAATTTAAATATGTATAAATTTTTAAATTATTCTTCAACGTGTATTATTAAATTATAAGTTTGATATATTTTCAAGTGACTGTTTTCAGAAATGTATCAAAAGTTATTCGCAATTATACATACACTATAATGAACGAATAATTTATATATTTGATAAGAAAAAAATTGAACAATGTCAACTTGTCATTACGAATCGAAAGGAATCTCTTATGCTATGCAATATATACAGAATTAAGGCCTTTTTTAGGGCAAATCGCACAAAAGGGTATCGAACTTAAGTCTAATTTCAATTTAAGGTACCCAACTATTTTTTTCTTAATTTAAGGTATCGATCTTTTTCCTTTTTGCAATCTTGGACAATTAAAAGGTTTACAGGTCATAAAGTCTAGTAAGCAAACACCCCTTATCCTTTAAAACTACACCTAAATCCAAACATTCCTCTTCTTGAACCTCCATTTCACAACTTACCTAGCACCTCCAAAACTTGCAAACCTATAACTGTAACAAATTCAGGACTTATGTTATGTTCCTATTTTGATCTGCGATTTGCTGTTATCCTTGACTTATGTTCTTGTTTTGCAAATCAAGACCACTTAGTTTCAGATAGAGAAAAAACATAGAATAATATATCTTTAATCATCAATGTAACTATACTAATTAATTTGTCACTTTGAAAGGGCAAACAGAAATGTGTGGCGTTTTTAAAAAATATGTCATTTGAAAGTGAAATGAGAAAAAGTCAACATTGTTTATTTCTACAAAGAATCGGGTAAGATTCTAACATCAGTGGGTTGTTTTAGAGTGAAATACATGTTACAGTATGATTCATTGAAAAAATAATTAGACCATGAGTGGGAGTGTGTAGATAATGATGGTTGTTGTGTTGCTTGATCAAGATGGTGGTCGTGATGTTCCTCGATGGTTGTGAATGGGGAGGTTGAAGAAAGGGGAAGAAAGAGGTGTTTGTAATTATTATCACATCATCATAAATTGCCAACGAGGATATGCCACATATAGTATTATTGCCAACTCATAAAAAAATTACCGGTTACCTGACTAGCAAATAAAAAATCCTCAATTTGTACACTATAATAACTTCGAAACCTTAAATTGAGAAAAAAAAAAAAGTTTGATACCTTAAATTGAAATTGCACCTAAGTTTAGTACCTTTACATGCTATTTGCCCTTTTTTGTTGGGTTTGGATTAAGATTTAATTTGATAACATTATGAAAGAAAAGTAAAGAGAGAAGTAGTATTTGTTAAAAGCAATATTCGTTTACAAAATATAATGAAGAATTATAGATTAAACACAAATTAGTTTTACAATAAAAAGAAAAAAGAAACAATGAGACATAAGAGCAAGGGCTACGTTGACATTGATGTTGCGCCATTCCTACATGTCTCGTCATTTGGCGTCGCCAAATTCGCGCCACGACACCACAGCCCTGACGCGCCATTCCTAATGTGAGTAAACTCAAGCAGCGCCAATAGTTAATCTTTTCAAATTTGCTACCGTTTGAGTTGGTTTTTGAGGTGCAACAGTTTATTATTATTATTATTATTATTATTATTATTATTATTATTATTATTATTATTATTTTTTAAAATTAAACTAATAACAAATCAATAAATATACACATTATTTAAACTAAAACCACAGACACAATTACTTCTCTCTATCAAAACATAAATTCTATAAGCCAAATATGAATCCCGAAGAATATGTTAGCTTTTTCGACGTCGACGATGAAACTGATATTTTCTTTTTCACGCAAGCATATCAATATCAGCAATCGTTGGAAATGCAAGGTGAAAATTCAAGTCGTACCATGATAGACCATGAACGTGAATTTGCTGAAGAACGTTTGTGGGACGCCTATTTTAGTGATGCTCCAAAATACCCAAAGTATTTACTTAAGCGTCGCTATCGTATGAGCAGGAAACTATTTTTAAAAATAGTAAATGGTGTTGAAACTTATATTGACACTCATAATGAACATCCTGCGCATTTTCATTTCTTTGAAGTCAGACCCGATGTTACGGGTCTATCGGGTTTTTGTGTAATTATGAAATGCACTTTCGCCATACACCAATTGGCGTACGATAGAACACACGATGCATTGGATGAATATTTACAAATGGGATTACATTGTGCACGCGAATGTCTAGATCATTTTTTTATGTGCATTATTGATTTATTCATGCTTGAGTATTTAATAAAACCTGACTACAATGACATTCAAAAAATATACGCATTTCATGAGAGGGTTCATGGGTTACCGGGTATGCTTGGAAGCATTGATTGTATGCATTGGGAGTGAAAAAAACTGTCTGAAAGGATAGCATGGTCAGTTTCACCGGGGTGATTAAAAAAACACCCAACTATAATGTTCGAAGTTGTTGCTTCTTACGATTTGTGAATTTGGGATGCTTCTTTTTGGGGTTGCGGGTGTGAATAATGATATTACTATTTTAAATAATTATTCACTATTCGACGACCTTCTTGAAGACAGAGCCCATGTTGCTCCGTTTAAAGTAAATGGCAATGTGTATGAAAAGAGTACAAAGTATTATCTAGTGGACGGGATTTACCCACAATGGACCACTTTTGTCAAATCATTTTCGGTGGCATGCGACGAAAAACATGGATACTTTAAAAGACGGCAAGAAGGTGCACGAAAAGATATTGAACGCGCCTATGGTGCACGAAAAGATCCGAAGAATCATGTACATATGCATCATATTGCATAACAATAAGTGAATTTAACGAGATATATGTTAATCCACAACCACATAAACAACGAGAATGGTTCGAGAGATGCGAAATGCAATGGAAAAAATCAAAAGAATTGCGTGATAAAATCGTACACGTAAAGCTTTAACGAGATCTAATAAATCATATTTGGCAACGATACCAACCAGAAGAAGAAAACTAGTTTATTAATAATTTGATGTATTTTGATATTTTCGTAATGTTTTTTTCGTACTTTTTTAATTTTCGTACGTTATTTATTTCTTGTATTGTAATTTGTATTTTTACTTTTATAAATGAAAATTTAGTTTGTTTGGAAAACAAAAATGTGGTGGTGCCCAAAAAGTATGAAATGACACGCAATCGGCATGTGAAACAAGAGAGGGGTATTTTAGGTGTGTGAATGTGAAATGTGAAATATTGATTTGACACAAATGGCATCACAACAGCATGTTATGGTACCCCTTACTCTAAAGAGAGAAGGTGTGAAATGGGCCAAGAAAAAAGCCAAAAGAAACTATTGTAACACCCCAAATTTCGTGAATGCAACGGAATTCAAACTGGTTGTTACTCATGGTATAACAGTTATAATAATAGAAAACGAACTCTAACTGTGTTGTTTTAAAAATGCTTATCATTCGATTTATTCAAATATCAGAGTTTTACAAAAGATAGGACCTAGTGGTTCCATGGTTACATAATACATCAATATAAAGTCCTTGATGTTTTTTGAATGATAAAATAATTTACAGCCTTCTTGAGTATTCGTGCCCTTCCTTGCCAGCCTCGTGCATTATGGACCTGAGATAAAATATGCTTGAAAAGTCAACACAAAGGTTGAGTGAAATCCATAGGTTTATAGTTAAATAGTTGAACACAAGATTTTCAGTGTGGGTTACGTTATTATACATACATGGTTAAAAAAACAAAACAGTTAATATTGCACTAAGCTCATGACAACCAAAACGTTAACAGTGTATCAATGGAAATTGATATAGTAGTAGCAGTGGACCTAGTAGATAATTTGCCGTTATACCTAGAGTTCTCAAATATAATGCGTTTGTTCGCCGGACTTGGTCAAAACACACGGGATTTGTCAATCCCAATAAGCTTATCCACATTATTCGCGCTCACTTACTAGTGATTAATAGCTCATGATGGTAGGAACTTAAGTTTGGAAATAGCGGTACTTAGTGCCAATAAAACATTCACATAAGCATACAGCTCCAAAGCATTTGTGTTCGGTTAAAAATAGCATGTATCTCCCCCAAGTGTTCGTAAAAAAATTAAACAATAAAAAGTGGGGCCATGAACTCACCCTGATTAAATAATGTTAAGGGTATAACGAAATCGATGGATAAACCGGAAAAACCTCTACGTGCAACCTAGAATATGATGTAGTGTCTTAGGTTTTGAAATAATGATGTGAAAAGTATAAATGATTCTATATAAGTTATTACATTGATCAGGATGTTGCACATGGTAGTTTGTAGTGTATGTCAATTATAAAAATGGTTTAGTTTATAAAACGTATTTAGTTCAATATCGTACTACTGTTCGGTCTATAATAATTTAGAGGTCATGTAGTAAACGTATGAGGAGCTAGGACACTTTAAATTGTAAATCCAACAAATCATCAATACGTTCACCCCAAATAGGCCTCTCACATGAAACTCCCTAGTAACGTAGTACTTGTTGGGAATTCTACTAAATAAGAATTCTGCTGAAAATACTGTTGACAGATTCTGCTGAAGTGCTGGAATCTGCTGAAGAAGTTATTCTGCGGAAGTAGTAAAACCGTGTAGTTTGTTTCTGCGGATATAGATATTCCGCGTATTTTATAGTTAGTTAGGATATGCATGAGCTTTATTAGGAAGTGATAATGTATATCTCTTTTAGTTTTATGATTATACGTTTCTTGGGAAACGGTTTAGGGTTCCTTGTCTATAAAAGGAACACATTAGTATGAATGATGTACGAGTTTGAAAAACAAGTTTTAGTTCTATTAAAATATCCATAGAGGATCAAAGTATTCTTAGTTACAATTGTTCTTACCTGTGTTTGATTTCCGCTTTAGAATACAAGTAATAGAGACTGTATATTAGTGTGTTTGTGATTACATAAACATTACTAACAATCCACGAGCGCTCAAAGATCTATCAAGGTCTAAGGTTCAACAAGTGGTATCAGAGCCTCGGGAGAGTCTCTGTGATACTAAGAACATCCTTTTCTTTACACCCTCACAACCAAAACAACCATAACAATGCCTGGGTCAGACGATGGAGAGGAAGTTACTCAAAATCACAACACCACATCTTTGCAACAACTCAACCTCACAAACAGCAATGCAAAGTTCCCATACCTCAAGAAGGAGGAGTATGAATTGTGGGCTATGAAGATGCAGAATTGGATCTCCAATATTGATTGGAATCTTTGGGAAGTTGTCCGTAAGGGAAACAGTTTGAAGAAGTGCGTCAAAGATGCTGATGGTGTTTTACCATCGTTGGTCCCAAAACTGCTGAAGAGATACTAGCTGTTCAGAGAGAGAATAAAGTCAGAACTATTCTACTTCAGGCTATACCAGATGATCACATGGGTGATTTTTACTACATGGAGGATGCTAAGGACATCTGGATGGCAATCAAGGCGAGGTTTGGTGGGAACGATGAGTCAAAGAGGATGAGGAAATCAATGCTGAAACAGCAGTTTCAAGAATTCCAAATCTCTGAGGAAGAAGGTATCCACAAGGGATATGACAGGTTCCATAAGATTTTGAGTCAATTGAATCAGATGAAGGCCAGGCCAGACAATGAGGATTGCAATTCAAAGTTCTTCGATCTTTACCTCCATCTTGGTTGCAAGTAAGCATTGCACTCAAAGCTAAAGGTGGGCTGGATATGGTCACTTTTGATGATCTCTACACCAGACTTAAAACTCTTGAGCCTGATGTCAGAAGTCCCTTTCGTTCATCCACTCCCACTCACTCAGCTTTTGTGAGCACCTCCTCAAATAAGATGACTTATGCTCCAAGCCCAATTTCCTCAGCATCATCATCCTACATCACCACTACATCAAATTCTCAACCTAAATCCAGTGGTGTATTGGAAGATGTACTTCACTCTTTTGTTGTTGATTATGACAATCAGCAGCAACTTGCTTTTGAGGATTTTGAACAGGTGGATCCACTTGATATGGAAGAGATGAACTTGAAGTGGCAACTGGCCATGCTCTCAGTGGACATCAAGAAGTTTGAGCGTAAGTCTGGGAGAAAGTTTGGTTTCCAGGGAAGAGATCCAGCAAGATTTGACAAAAGGAAAGTCAAGTGCTATACTTGTGGTCAGATGGGTTACTTCTCAAGAGAATGCAAGGATAGGAAGGCTGGTGATGAGGTTAGGTATTCTTCCTATTAGCAGAATCATATGGAAGCTGGAAATTCCAAAGCTGTATCCTCTAATGCTTTGGTCACTCTGGATGACCATGTCAACTGGAAGGTGCATGAGCTTGATATTGATGAAGCTCCTGGTTCTGAGCATGGTGGATTGCTGGCAAGCTGTACTACAGAGGATAAGCATGATCAAGTTGCCTTAATGGGCATCTCTCAGGTACATAATTGTGTTTTTGGTTGTAGTGAAAGATATAATAAACTTAAGGAAGCTTATGATGAATTGAAACCTAAATATAATGAATGTTATGTCGAAGTTGAGGCTTACAAAAAGGCTTTAAAAACTGTAGAAAGACAAAAAATTTGGTTTTAAAAGAATCAACTTGCGTATGATGAAAAGATAAGGGTGTTAGAAAGTGATTTAGAATGTGCTAGAATTGATTTAAAACGTACTGAGAAAGAAAAAGCTGGTGTAGTTTCAGAAAACCAAGTGCTGAAAAAGAAACTAGATGAGGAAGTAGCTAGACATAAAGAATGGTTAATATCAGGTGACAATTTAGCTAGATTTATCTATGGTAGTCAATCTGTAAACTCTGGGATAGGTTTAGGTTTTCAGAAGTATGTTGGCTTAGAAGCTAGGAATGATCTGCGTAAAACTACACCAGCAGGATTAGCTATTTATGTAAAAGAAGGTGAATTACATGCTGTACCTGGACCTATTAGAGGAGAACATATGCCCACTGACCTTTCCATCACAGTTGACTTTGATGGATCACACCATCTTTATGGCAAAAAGTCAAGAGACTTGCCAGACCCTGATTCTACATCTACTGACTTTGTCTCTTGTTCTGACAGTGACAAGTCCTGTGACCAAGGGTCTACTACGTATACCAGTTGTGATTCAAGTGAAAAGTCAGACCTTCCCAAGACCTCACCCAAGCCTACACCCAAGACTCCCTACAAGCCTGTTAGAGTTGCTGCTGAGGAATCAAATTCCATGACAGTTTCCTCTGAAGACTTGTCATTTAATTCTTTGCAAAATAATGTCTTTAATTCTGTTAAAAACAATTCTGTTAATGTTTGTGGTTTAAATGCTTTTGCATGTAATGAAACATCTTTCACTTTGAATAAATCTTCTAAAAAGAAGAAATGTTTTGTTTGTGGAAGTAAATTTCATTTGATTAAGGATTGTAATTTTCATGAGCAAAGAATGGGTGTATGTGCCAGTCAAAAGAAACCTAGACCAATGTGGAAAAATGTTAATGATATACCATCTTTTGTTCCACAAGCAACTAATAAAACCAGCAAACACTATTCTGGTTGGAGAAGATCTATTGCTAGACCATATGTGAGACCAACTAGTTCATATTTTCAAAATGGTTATTGGCCTGAATGTTTTGACTCAATGTATGATGGAAGGGGATATTGGGATACTGTTGTGAAGCCCTCAGCAGGTTGTTCTTGGACTAAAAAGGGACCTAATTTTCAAAGGAGGCCCAAGAAAAATGGTGGATCTTATACATCTACATGGCCTAAATCTTATGATCCACAAGGCAGGCTCAAGTCATTAATGACTTGAGTCTCCATAGTGTACTAATATTTTGTATATATTCTTGTTGTTGTTGTAGGATCATCCTCTGAGGAGTAAAGATGTTGGCATTGTAGATAGTGGTTGTTGATACAAAAGTTGGGCGTTCCTTGTTTGGAGCTCCGGCTCTCGTATCAATTGAGAATCGTTGCTTGAGACCTGCGAACTAAGAGACAGAAAACACAGTTAGGCTTACCGTGGGATTGTCTCCCACGATTATCCTCCGGCATGAGAGTAAGTAGTCGGTTTAGGGTTAAAGGAGAGTTAGGGTTTTGTCGATCGTACCTTTAACGAGGGATGCGATTCCCTTTATATACGCACGGGATCCTTGTTGGTTCCGTGTTCCTCAACCTTCGGCGTATCCCGCCTAAGTCGGTTGGGGCATGATTATCTCCACCATTAGGAGATATCGGATATCTATTCTATGAATAGCTTTGGGTTTGGGCCTTTGTGAGCCCAAACATCTAATCAGCGTAGCCCAGTTCGTACCGGGCTAAGTTAGTGTTGGACTTTAGTCGGGTTCGTGACCCGGATATAGACTATACGTCATCATGTCCCCCCCAGTCTAGTATGCGCAGTGACTAACTGCGGATGCTAGACTAATAACCGTAGTCATTGAAAAGAAAGAAAAAAAACTTCGAAACGTAGCCAAGAAGCCATAAAAATATATACCAACCGATACATTGTATCTAGACATTGGATTAAAAAATGGGCACCTCGTAAGTCGGGGGAAAGTTACTGCACCCATGTCCCATCAAGCAATCTCAACCACATAGTTGGGGTTGGTGGGGTCCACGTGTCACTCATCGCGTGGATGAGGGAGGTTTATATAACTCTTCGCTTCATTTTCACCGTTCCCTCCCACAGTAAAAAGAAAACACAATCCGCCATTGTTCAAGAAAACTTGCAGTTGCAATTCAGAAACCAACTTACTTGAAAGGTAGCCGCGCGTGCGCTTGCTCAAAAAAATAACAATACCATGGTCAAACAATTGTCTGATTTCACCTCCCACCTCACCGAGAGCGATCTCTTAGAGTTCACCTCAGATTACTTTATACCCCTTGACGTGCATCCGGTTGTTCCGGATGCGCGGGCATCTATTGCGGACTTCCCCGAAGGGAAAGTGGGGGTATATACACGTTTTTTCGAATTCTCGAATCAACGTGTGCCCCTGTCCCGCTTTCTGTGTGATGTATTAAACTATTACAATCTGCACATATCTCAGCTGCACTGCATCGGGGCGGCTAAAATAACTAATTTTGAGGTGAATTGCCGTTTACTGGCAATTAACCCAACCATCCACCTATTTCGCGCCTTCTATCACACGACTTGGGTGCATGGGTGGGTATCCTTTGCTAAGCGCGCGGGTAGACTGCAATGTTACACTGATAAACTAGACGCGCTTAGGAATTGGAGGGAGCTCTTTTTCTGGGTAGATGACACATGCTTTCCATGGCATTATGAGTTTTATACCCGGGGTACGTTAGAGAGGGATGAGTGCCCCTTGCCTGGATCTTATGTTGCTGAGGATGCGGAACTGATAAATGCTAACCGCATCCCCATTAGTTCCTACCCCAAGGAATTTTTGGTGCATATGGGCATCAGTCGTAATTTCTTTGGTATGTCGGATGAGATGCCAATCTTCTTGGGCGCCAATGGCCAGGGTGGGTACTCATTCTTCCGCACCCCTTTTGTAATTAATGTAAGAGCTTTCTTCTCTTTTCCACGCATTATATAACTTGTGTTATTTGTTGTCTTGTATTGCGCAGAGATGGATCTGTTCACCGTAGTGCATCTAGCAAAGCCCGTGGAGGTAAAGACAGGGGTACGGCCCTCGAAAGAGGGTGAAGAGCCGATACTTGACGCTACCGCGGGACGTACCCTGGAGCTGAATGTGGGAGAGGCGGGGACAAGTTCCTCCGTTGCTGTGGAAGTGACGCCGCTACAAAGCGTGCCAAGCCCTCGGGTGCTTTCCCCAATAGCACAGCCACCACCCATAGCAGTGGCGCAACCCATGGATGAGGAGGTGGAGGAGCAAGAGTCTGGGTTAAAGCGTAAAAGGATGCTCGGAGATGATGGCGCAAGCTCCTCTAGGAAGAAACGCCCGGTGGTCTTCAATGTGGAGTCATCTGCAAGTGAGGCTGCGTCCTCGCACCCATCAGCAAATGTATCTGGCCCACAGTAAGTGATCTCAACAATACTTGCTTCCTTTAAATTTGCTTGTCAACTGCGCATATGGAAAACTGACAATTCGAGGTCTGTGTCTGCAGGTTTGAACAGGGTGCGGAGTCGCCCCCCCATAATAGTCCTGTACATTCCTCTCACTCTGCGCGGTCCGAACCGCGGAGCCACAAGGATGAGGATGTATCTGTTGGGGATGCATCAGTGGGGCACCTGGTTGAAGAGCTGGTGCAAGTAGCTGCGCATCAAGCTTTGCTGGTATAGAAAATGTTGCTGCTATCCCAAATAAACCAGGAGCGTGTTGAGGTAGCGCAGTATAAGGCGTCGTGTAGGTGGGCTCTCAAGTATCTTGAGCAGGGTAAGAAGGAGTTGGTCGCTCAGTTAGAAGATCTGGGCGCTACTGTGGGTAGTGCATTGGAAGTGCAAGAGGCCAAATTGCGCAAACTCAGCATTGAGTACGACGAGGAGTTGTATCCCCAGCTCATGTCTACTATAGCTGAGCGCAGGTGGCTCATAGGCCATGGTCTGCATCTAGCTGCACTCAGTACCCTGGAGTCGCCAGAAGTGGTTAATGCCTTCGGGGAGGTAGTTCAGTGAGCTCTGGAGCGCGGCAAAGCAGAAGCTGTGGAGAAGCTGCATGAAGCGGAGCTTCTAAATGTGCCCGTGGACAAGGTACCGAATTATGATGCTAAGTCTTATGACCACCTGGTCGCTGCTATGAAAAGGATGAAGGACTTAGAGCTCCCCATGATTGCTGAACTGGAGCGCGATCAGGATTATCCTATGGATGTTATCATGGCGGGGTTGACTCTAGCGCGTCATCGTGCCGAGGGTGCAGAAGCATAGCCGGACTACTTTTTGAAGCCCCATGACTCACAGCTTCAAGTACCTGTCTTCGCTCGTCCCAGGGATATTCTGAATCCTTTTGCCTTAGAGAAAGAAGTGCCTTTGAAGGAAGTGCTGGAAGCGCATGCGACCAGACTTGCTAAAAAGGAAGGTATTAAAGGTAAAGAGATTTTGTGTGGGGTTGGTGCAGCTCATCAACCAAGGTCGGATGGGGTGCCAGTGAGTGTTGCTACTGTGTCTCGGCAGGATTCAGACTTATTGAAGAAGCTTAGCGAGGCCAAAGATACCTCAAACCGCGTGGGTAGCTCCTCTATTAAGCGTTGTAATAGTTGGTAGGTTTATATGTTGTAAAGTAACAATCCTTTTGTAATAACTCGTAGGTATTTAATAAAATCATCTCTTGTTAATTGTATGTGAGTAGTATTGCAACTTGTAATGTACATACTTATCAGTTTGTCTTTGCGTAAAAAACGTATTCGTTGTCGGAAAATCAAATGTGTACGCCAGCGCGAATAATATAGAAAATCCATAATCATGTATGAAGATCATAATATACTTGAGAAATAATTTCTAAGTATTTTATCATAGTCGTGTATGTTATGATATGCAGCGTACTGTAAATATCACATTAAGGAATCAAGTGTCTTGGTTCCTAAGTTGTTAAACGTGCACCATATGCGATGTTGCGCACCCGTCGTGGGATGCGCACAAAACTTATTCCAACGTCTCGAGAACAAGGTGTTTAACAAGGATACGTGATCCGGTGTTGATGGGTTTGCAACCCTCCTACTCAACAAGTTGTTTAGTAGGTTAACTTATCCTTTTACCATCGTAGGTTTATTTATTGCATGCACGCCATGTAGGCAAGAAATAGAAAATTGTTAAGACATACAGTATATGGAAATAACAAATTAAAATGTGTCACGGAGTTAGCTAGAAACCGCGACGTTTTATTAATACTTGCAAGTGTTTGTGAGAAACAAATAAGACATTATACTAAAGAAATAAAAAGTAAATACATAGATGTTTATTGGGTACTGTAGTAAAGTGCCTGAGCGCTAGTACGCTGGGCCGTAGCCACTCCTATAGATAGCACCTCTTGAGGTTGCAGATGTTCCATGTGCGCGGCAGTTCTCGACCATCCAAGCCTCGTAACTTGTACGCGCCTGTTCCTAGTGCTTCAGTAACCTCGTAGGGTCCTTCCCACTTTGGTCCAAGCTTACTTGTGCCTTCTGCATGGCTCGCATCATTGGCGCGGTAAACAAAGTCACCTGGTCTGAATGAAACACTGCGCACTTTAGCGTCATAGTATCATTTCATCCTTGACTTTGATTTTGCCTCCCGTATGGCTGCGCGTTCGCGCCTTTCTTCTAGCAGGTCTAAGTCGACACGTCTCTCGTCATCATTGGTTGCCACATTGATTTCAGTGGTGTGGATGGTTGGCATGCCGATCTCGGCTGGTATGACGGCTTCTGTCCCGTAGACTAGAGAGAAAGGAGTGTCTCCCGTGCTGGTTTTGATTGAGGTGCGATGCGCCCATAAGACATGTGATAGCTCTTCCACCCACCTTCCTTTGTGCTTGTCTAGGCGTGCCTTAATTCCTTCACCTAAGCTTCGATTCACACGTTCCACTAAGCCGTTGGTTTGTGGGTGTTTAACTGACGCGAAGTGCTGTGTGATGTTCAACTTCTCGCACCAGTCTTTGAAAGGGTTGTCGCAGAATTGTTTCCCGTTGTCCGAGATGATTTCCCCAGGCAGTCCGAAGCGGCATACAATACTTTCCCAGACAAAGCGCTTTACCTAGTTGCCCGTGATTGTCACTACTGCCTTTGCTTCGATCCACTTAGTGAAGTAGTCTATAGCGATTATGAGGAATTTTAACCCTCCTGCTGCGACTGGAAAAGGTCCTGCAATGTCGATACCCTACTTGTAGAATGGCCATGGTGATGTAATTGGGGTGAGCTCGTGCTGTGGTTGGCGTGGGACATGTCTATGAACTTGGCAATCGTTGCACTTCCTTATTAAGTCCCGCGCATCGCGGTGCATGGTTGGCCAGTAGTATCCTGATCTCATGGCGCGTGGTCCTGAGTGCATGCTGCATGAACCTTCATGGATTTCTCGCAGCACGTAATTTGCTTGTAGGGGGCCAACACAGCGGAGCCATGGTTGGAGGAAGGAGCGGCGGTACAGTATGTTGTTTCGAAGTTCGAATCTCTGTGCTGTGCGCCGTATCCTGCGAGCTTCCTTCTGTTCTTGGGGTAACGTTCCTTTGCTTAGGAATTCTGTAATCGGTGTCATCCATGTAGGACCTTCCTCCTCTATTACTGTGGAGACTTCCATCTCCGATATTGATTTGCTTTTCAGTGTTTCCACCAGTACTTGCTTTGATAGGTGTGCGAAGCTTGTCGAGGCGATCTTGCTTAGTGCATCTGCCTTGCGATTTTCCCCTCTAGGAACTTGCTTGATGGTGAATCTGTTAAAGCCTTTGATCAGTGTCTTGGTCTTGTCGAGATACTGAATCATATTTTCTTCTTTAGCCACGTATTCGCCCAACACGTGGTTGGCCACTAGCCGGGAGTCCACATTTGCTTCTAGGTTACGTACACCCATCCGAGCTGCAATGCGTAGTCCAGCGATTAGAGCTTCATATTCTGCCTCATTGTTTGTCGCTGTAAATTCAAAACGCAGTGCGTAAGTGAATTTCATTCCCTCTGGGTTTGTGAGAATGAGGCCTGCTCCTGAACCATCAACGCATGAGGATCCATCTGTAAACAAGATCCATGGATCATGCAGTTCCATCCTACTTGGTGTGGGTACCTCCTCGGTGTCTGGCTTTTCGATGATGAAGTCTGCCAGAATCTGTCCTTTGATTGCGGTACGTGGTCTGTAAGAGATGTTGTGCTCACCTAGCAATGCACTCCACTTCTGCAGTCGGCCTGATGCGTCAGGTTTGGAGATGATCTGCTTGATCGGTTGGTCTGTGATTACTACTATTGGATGCGCTTGGAAGTACCTGCGTAGCCGTTTAGCAGCAAACACTAACGCCAGAACTAATTTTTCCATGGCGCTATAGTTAATCTCCGTCTTCTTGAGCACCTTGCTTACAAAGTAGACAGGGAATTGTACTGAATCCCTATCTGTTAGTAGCACTGCGCTGACTGCTCCATCGGTTGCGGACAGATACATAATTAACTCTTCCCCTGGTCGGGGTGCGACAAGTGTGGGGAGCGTTTCCAGGTGTTATTTAAGTTGTGTGAAGGCTTCTTCTGCCTCCGTAGTCCACCGAAAATCTCCCTTTTTGATACACTTCTTGAGTGTTTTGAAGAGAGGTAGAGACTTGTCTGCTGACTTAGACAGGAACCTGTTAAGACCAGCTAGCTAACCATTGAGAGATTGGACCTCCTTCAATGTGCGCGGTGAAGGAAGTTCGATGACAGCCTTTGTCTTTTCTGGACATGGTTTTATACCGTCAGGCTCTATTAGGTATCCGAGGAACATGCCTTCAGTGGCGCCGAATGTACATTTTTTGGGATTTAGCTTCATATTGATCTCTCGTAGAGTTTTGAATGTTTCCTCAATATCGCGCACTAACTCATCTTCAGTATGGCTCTTTATGACCAGGTCATCAACATAGACCTCCAGGTTGCGGCCCACCTGTTTTTCGAAAGCATTATCTACTAACCGCTGGTAGGTGGCGCCTGCATTCTTCAAGCCAAAGGGCATTTTTGTGTAACAGTAGACGCCTTGGCTGGTGTGAAAGGCCGTTTTTTCCTCATCCTCCTTAGCCATCTGGATTTGATGATATCCTTTATACGCATCGAGGAAACACTTCAATGGATATCCGCACAGAGACTCTATTTTCCAGTCTATCTCTGGTAATGGGTAGCAGTCTTGTGGACATGCTTTGTTAAGATCGGTGAAGTCCACACACATTCGCCAGCTACCGTCGCTCTTTTTGACCATTACTGGGTTAGAAAGCCAGTCATAGTAGTAGACTTCACGCATAATTCCCGCATCCACTAGTTTGTGTACTTCTGCCAGAATCGCTTGCGCGCGCTCTGGGGCTTGGCCACGCTTCTTCTGGCGTATTGGTGAGTACCCTTGTCGAATTCTCAGTTTATGCTCTGTGATTGAGCGTGGTACCCCAGTCATGTGTTTTGGCTCCTATGCAAAAATGTCCAAGTTCTTTTGCAAGAGCGCGCACACAGCTGCTTTGCCGTTGTCCGACAGTGACCCGCCGATGGATATTTCCTGTTCCGGGTATTCTGGGTGAATCGCAACCTTCAGATTTGGAACTTTGGTTGCGCGCTGTTCTGGGATCGGTGCCGTTTCGCATGTAATCGTGTTACATTCTCTATGCGGTACAGTGGCGCTGTAAAGAGTAACAATGCCCCCTTCCACTGGGAATTTAAGCATCCCGTGCGCTGTTGATGGCACTGCGTGCATAGCTGATATCCCAGGTCTCCCGATAATGCCGTTGTATGGCGAGGGAGATTTGATCACCATAAATTCTATCCAAGCCGTCGCGGAGTGTTTTTTGTTTCCGATGCTGACTGGTAATCGTATTTGCCCCATAGGCCATATTTTTTCACCCGTAAAACCAGTCAACGCCGTTCTGACCGGGCTTAACTGACTGCGTATTTCAGGCCGCAGTCGCTTGAAGCAGTGCTCATACATGATGTCCGCCGATGCTCCACCATCAACATACATGCGATAGACGTCGTGACCACCCGCACTAATCTCAATGGTGAGTGGCTCGACCACTGCGTTGTCCGCAGTTAAGGCGGGGAAAGAGATTTCGATTCCTCGGGAAAACTCCTGGCTGACCTTCTGTCTAGTGACCCGCTGCCATGATTGTATCATGTAGATGGTGTCGTCCTTTTCCTTGGGTGTCTCCTTCTTGTTTCCACTCTTCTGTCTATCCTTTCCCTCCTTGATATTTTTGACCAAATGGTCCAATCTGCCTTCTTTAACCATTTTGTCAATGAGCTGGCGCAGTTGGACACATTCGTTAGTGGTGTGGCCCTTCTGTGCGTGGTAGTCACAGTATCTACTCCCTACTCGCCGATCCTCTGGAGTGCGCATTTGTGGCGGTCTAGGAAAGTTTGCACCCTCTGTTGCGAGTATTTCCTTCGGCGTTTTTGTCAGTGGAGTGTACTTGTCATTGTCGCGCCCACTCCCTTGGTTGCGATAGTTCCTGTTACGGTTACTATTCCGGTCCGTGGATTGTCTCCCAGGTTGTTCCTGTGACCGGTAGTTTGAATAGCTTCTCTTGCTATCCGCCGCAGCAGCTTCTCCTTGGACGAAGGACCGTGTGCGTTTCATGACTTCATCAAAGGATTGGGGCATGCTTCTCCTTCCGATTCTGTTGAACACAGGGGGCCGGCGACTATCCCTACCGCGCTTCTCCTTCTGACGACGCGGTGGGGATGTCTCAAACTCTGGGCCAAAGTCGAGTCGAGCATGCAGGCTCCGACCTGACCTTTTCTTTGCTTCCTCTTGCATGAGAGTAGCTAAGGCTTCATAGTTTTGAGAGACAAAACTACTTGGCTCTAATTCTGGTACCACCCCCTCTAGGACAGGGGTGTCTGTTTCTACCAATATGCCCTTGTTCTTATCGGGTGCGTCGGGTGCTTTTGTGAAGTTAGCTTCTAGCACCGATTGGAGTGGAGTAAAAGGAGTGCGCAGTGGATCTCTGGCACTGGTAGTGGTGGTGGCTGCTTGGGTTGTCCCCGAGCGTGGTTCCACCAAAGGGAAGAAGACCGAGTCCTGGCCTGATCCCTGATTTTTAGCAGCACTGGTTGTTCCAGAAGTCTGCTTAGGAGTTGATCCGCTGTGCGTCTTCTTTCCAGTAAGGTCTGATTGCGATCACTTCGTCATTCTAGTTCTTGGTTCTTAGTGAATGGTCCCACGGATGGCGCCACTTGTTGATACAAAAGTTGGGCGTTCCTTGTTTGGAGCTCCGGCTTTCGTATCAATTGAGAATCGTTGCTTGAGACCTGCGCACTAAGAGACAGAAAATACCGTTAGGCTTACCGTGGGATTGTCTCCCACGATTATCCTCCGGCGTGAGAGTAAGTAATCGATTTAGGGTTAAAGGAGAGTTAGGGTTTTGTAGATTGTACCTTTAACGAGGGATGCGATTCCCTTTATATACGCACGGGATCCTTGTTGGTTCCGTGTTCCTCAACCTTCGGCGTATCCCGCCTAAGTCGGTTGGGGCATGATTATCTCCACCATTAGGAGATATCGGATATCTATTCTATGAATAGCTTTGGGTTTGGGCCTTCGTGAGCCCAAACATCTAATCAGCGTAGCCCAGTTCGTACCGGGCTAAGTTAGTGTTGGACTTTAGTCGGGTTCGTGACCCGGATATAGACTATACGTCATCAGTGGTTGTTCCAGTAGCATGTCAGGAAACAAAGAGAAGATGCATGATTTTGTACCCATTGAAGGTGGAGGCAGTGTGACTTTTGGTGGAGGAGATGGTAGAATCACTGGGAAAGGCACCATTGGAACACCTCATTTGGATTTTGAGAATGTGTACTATGTATAGGAACTGCAACATTTCAACTTGTTCTCAGTATCACAAAATGTGACACCAAGAACAAAGTATTATTCTCTGAGGATGAATGTCTTGTGCTCTCTAAAGACTTCACTCTTCCAGAAGATACATCCATTCTGCTGAGAGTTCCCAGAAGCCACAATTTATATACATTCAATTTGATGATGTTCAACCAGAAGGTGACCTAACATGTTTGGTGGCTAAAGCATCCCTGGATGAGTCTACAAAATGGCATAGAAGGATGGCTCATGTGAACTTCAAGACCATTAACAAGCTTTCTAAACTGGGTCTAGTTGAAGGACTTCCTTCCAAAGTCTTCACCAATGAACACAATTGTGTTGCCTGCAACAAAGGAAAGCAACACAGAACCTCATACAAAGCCATTACAGCTGTGAGCACCATCTTAGAACCTCTTCAGTTGTTGCATATGGATCTCTGATAACGCTACACGTGTCGTTCGGGGTCAAAGGAACTTCCTTTTCGTCGAGCAAGTTTTTCAACACCCTAGGTAGTGAACCTAATCGTTGTAGTGTAGTATTAGGGTAAGCCACAGGTATTGATATCGTTCTCTAGGGGAATAGTGTCGTTAGGCTAAAGTGTATGTCGATTTAAGTCTAAAGGTGAGGGACGATTATTTTTGTATTTTTATATTTTATGAATCTCGGTTTTGGAGGGGAGGGTGGAATTAGTTGCTAGTCAACTATCCCAAAAGATACTAACTAAATTATGGGTCTACCAGGAATGTGAAGCATATCTACTTATGATGTATTACTCCTTGCTAGCTATCCAATTCTACCTACTGAATTGTCACGTCCTATTGATGGTTGAATTGTCACGTCCTTATTCTTAACGCGTTGTGTTTTCTAAGGTCGTAAGGTGTGCATTCCCTAACTCTTTGAAGTCACCTTTAAGTGTAATAAACGAAATCCACTAAGTCATTCATAAACTAACTTTGAGGTTATCTTTGGGTTTAGTAAACGAAATCCACTAAGTCATTCATAAACTATCAAAGATTTGTCAAGTATTAAACACAACGATAGCCTAGTCGCACTCCTAAGCCAATTACAATTAAGATAAGAGACAACCAATCAAACAAGAGACAGTAGGATGCAAGAATTATAAACTAAACCAATTAGGCTCATTGAAATTGTCACACCCCTAATGATGAAGATAGACACAAGCATCACTAAGAAATCAATAAGATCTAATTAATTACATACAAGTTTCATACAATCATAAGCAAACACTAGGTGAATTAGCCAAGCATAATTAATGAAGAGCAAGCAACAATCATAATTGAAGACATACCATATGATTGGATTAACAAACAAACCATTACACGATGTTTATAGAGTGTTTGAAACCCTTTAAGTTGCTGGAAAAACACCTACCTAAACCCCAGAATCGGACTTAGGGTTTAGGGCTTACAAAAAGTGAAGTTATAATGTTATATTTATAGGCAGATTTTCTGTCGGCAAAGAGTGACAGCGTCACATCTATAGAGTGACGGCGTCACAACGAATTTTTCACCAAACTTTAGATTTTCTCGTTCCGGTCGCGTGGGCTTTTGAATCACCTAAATCCGAGTTCGTATGCAAAAGTTATGGCCAAAACAGTATCAGCTACTTCGCGCGCATGTTGCAGCATGTGACGGCGTCACCTTATGCCCGTGACGCCGTCGCCTTCAGTCTATGACGCTGTCTGGATCAAATCTAAGCCGTCTGAGTTGCGACGCCCTACTCTTTTAAAACCTGAAGCCGTCACTTGTAAATGAGCAATTTGGCTACTGAGCCGTCACAAAAGTTGTCCGACGGCGTCGCAGATAACACCTGACGCCGTCCCCTTCAGTTCCAGCAGCATGAGTGTCTCGATTCTTGACTTTGGCCATTTTCTTCTTATATTCGCGCCTTTTCGTCCGAATAAGTGTCATTCCAGCATTTTGCCTTCAAGATACCTAAAAAGTGAAAAGGAACGATATTAAGTAATAACGGATACAAAAGTGATCAAATAAGGGCTTAAACGACCCCTCAAAAAGGTACATTTTAAAACCTTATCAATCTCTTTGGTCCAACCCAAATCAGAAGTATTGAGCATAAGTACTTCTGCCTGGTATTCATTGATGACTATAGCAGGTTTTGTTGGGTATTCTTTTTGCGATCTAAAGATGAAACATCTCAAATTTTAAAAGAGTTCATTACCCTTGTTGAAAACTAGCTAAACAAAAAGGTTAAAGGTATTAGGTGTGATAATGGGACAAAGTTCAAAAATGTTGTATTAATAGAACTCTGTAAGTCTAAAGGGATAAAGAGGGACTATAGTAATCCAAGAACCCCACAACAAAATGGGGTTGCTGAAAGAAAGAATAGGACCTTGATAGAGGCAGCAAGATCTATGCTTGCAGACTCTAAATTACCCACTATGTTTTGGACTGAAGCAGTAAGCACTGCTTGTTATGTTATAAACAGGGTATCTATTACTAGACTTCATTTCAAGACTCCTTATGAACTTCTCACTGGGAAAGTTCCTGATATTCATTACCTCAAACCTTTTGGATGCCAAGTGACCATTTTAAACACTAGTGATCCACTGGGAAAATTTGATGAGAAAGCTGATGAGGGGTATATTGTGGGTTATTCGGCTCATAGTAAGGCTTATAGGGTATATAATTTAAATGCTAAAAAGATTGAGGAGACACTTAACCTGAGATATCTAGAAGATAAGCCTAATGTTCAGGGTCAAGGTCATGTTTGGTCCTTTGACCTGGATTACTTAACTGATTACTTGGGTTATACTAGATATGTTGCTAACCAATCTGCAGGTGCAATAGAGCCTCCCACTGACAATGCAGGTACCCTGGATGATGACTCAGATAGTGAGTGTGAGCATGATGGACAACCAATTCTTGTACCTTCCTTTTCCCCTAACCATTTTGCAGGTGATACTTCTAAAGTAACTTCTGATGAGCATGGAGATGAGTCACACTATGCAGAGGACCTTGCTAGACTCAAGAAGCAAGAGCATGCAGCCAATCTTGAAGCTGAGAGGCTTGGTGTGGAGTTTGCAAGAGATGCTGAGGCACTAATCAGACAATCAGCACAAGCAGTCAGTGGAAATCATGATTCTCCTGACAGTTCTCCTGTTTCTCCTGACATCACCAAATCTGCTGACACCTCTGCTGCATCTACTCCCATTTCTACTAGTGTGTCCATAGACTTTGAAGATCCATATACACGATTTCCAAGTCCCTCAGATCTTGGTAATCACAAACCCAAAGCTGGGATCTTCACCTCACCTTCCTATGACAATGATTTTGAACCAACTGTGACCAACTTTGACACCACAATTGATGTCAACCCCACTGCTACAAAAAGGATCAACATTGTTCATCCTCAATCAAATGTTATTGGTGATCCTCAAGCACCTGTTCGAACTAGAAGTACTGTGACAAGTTCGAAGTATGGTCAAGTTGCTTTTCTTTCCTATGTATCAAACCAGCAAAGGGACAATCAAACAGACTTTAAGCATTGTCTGTTTTCTTGCTTTCTTTCCCAAGTGGAACCAACAAGTGTTACTCAAGCTCTTGATGATTCAAGTTGGCTTGAAGCAATTCAAGATGAGATGCAACAATTCAAGAATCAGCAGGTTTGGATATTGGTACCACTACCTGATGGGAAGATTGCAATTGGGACAAAATGGATCTTGAAGAATAAAAGAGATGCAAGGGGTATTGTGGTCAAAAACAAAGCACGATTAGTGGCTCAGGGGTTCAGGGAATAGGAAGGCATTGATTATGATGAAGTTTTTGCACCTGTAGCTAGAGTTGAGGCCATTCGAATCTTCTTGGCTTATGCATCTTATATGGGGTTCATGGTTTATCAGATGGATGTGAAAGGTGCTTTTCTGTATGGTGAAATTGAAGAAGAAGTATATGTCACTCAACCCAAAGGCTTTGAAGACCCAAATCATCCACAACATGTATACAAGGTTGTAAAAGCTCTCTATGGACTACATCAGGCACCAAGAGCATGGTATGCTAGGCTAGCTGCATTTCTGCTGAAGCATGGTTACAGAAGAGGTGCCATTGACAAAACACTTTTCCTAAAGAAGAATAACAGAGACATCATTCTTGTGCAAGTTTATGTGGATGACATTATCTTTGGCTCAACTAAAGAAGCTTGGTGCAGGGATTTTGAGGATTTAATGAAGGGAGAGTTTCAGATGAGTGCTATGGGGGAGCTTACTTTCTTTTTGGGTCTAAAAGTTAAGCAGAAACCTGATGGTATTTTTATCAGTCAGGATAAATATGTGAGAGACATTTTTAAGAAATTTGATATGGAAAATATCAGAACTGCCACTACACCTTATGAAGCTCCAAAACCAAATAACAATTTTGAACCAGATCTTGCTGTGAATGTTCACTTATACAGATCCATGATTGGTTCATTAATGTATTTAACAGCTTCTAGGCCTGACATTACCTTTGCTGTGAGTGTTTGTTCTAGACATCAAGTCAGTCTACTTACTTCCAACTTGAATGCAGTCAAAAAGATCTTCAAGTACCTCAAAGGCCAACCCAATTTAGGTCTTTGGTACCCAAAAGAGTCTCCTTTTGTGTTGGAAGCATATAGTGATAGTGATTATGCTGGTGCGAATCTGGATAGGAGATCCACAACTGGAGGTTGCCAATTTCTTGGTAGAAGATTGATTTCTTGGCAATGCAAGAAACAAACTATTGTTGCTACCTCATCTACTGAAGCAGAGTATGTTGCTGCTGCCAATTGTTGTGGTCAGGTACTATGGATACAAAATCAATTACTGGATTATGGGTTTAATTTCATGAACACCACCATCTTTATTGATAATCAAAGTACCATATGCATAGTTAAAAATCCAGTTTTTCATAATAAAACTAAGCATATTGAGATCAGGCACCATTTTAGAAGAGATGCATGATAAAGGTGCTTAAGATTCACACAGATGATAATGTGGCAGATTTATTGACTAAAGCTTTTGATGGACCCAGGTTTCAACACCTAGTTGTCCATGTTGGGATGCTTAACCCTTAACTGCAGAGTTTGAGGGGAGGCATAGGCCTCAGGGGAGGATTGTTGTTGTCTATCTTGTAAATTTTGTAGATCAGCTAATGTTTTTTTTTTTAGTTTTGTATGTCTTGGTTTGGTTTGTGTGCTACTCTGTGTCTGTTTTGCAGAGTGCTTCTTTGAGTTGAAATTCACCAAGTTTGATTAAATGGGATTATGGTCATGTAAGCTTCAAGTTTGTTTCTACTGAAGAGAAGCTCAAGTGATACTCATTGGTCTCATTGTTCCTACTGAAGAGAAGTACTGAAGTAAAGATCAAGTGATAATCATTGAGATGTTGTTCATTAAGTCAAGAAACAATTTACAGCTTACACTAAACTTCAAATGAGATAAAAGACCATCCCTATACAAAATCTACCAAACATATTCTAGATCCTATCATCTATTACAAAAGCTGGTGGATATGCATGACCAGTACGATGAAGAAGCTGAAGATGAAAGTGTGGAATTTTTTTGTGTATGTTTTATGATCAGCATTATCCTTTGTCCATTCCTTTGATGACACGTATGCTTAGAAGGAAATTAGAAGTTCCTCCTGATCCAGTAGGGAATGATATGACTCATGCTGAACAATTGATTGGGTTGATCAAGTCCCAGCTTCTGCAACACAAAGCTTATACTTGATTCTGGTATCTTGTATCATTTCTTTCTTTGTTTCACTTCTTATTTATGTCTTTGTTTAATTCTTAGTTAAAAAAAATCTTTGTATATTCTTTGTTTGTCTAACTTCTTTCTTTCAGGTTTGTTGTATATAACTCTGTTGATGGTTATCAACTCACCATATGTGCCTTGTGTACATCAAAGAGTTGGCTAGTCCAAAGGGTACAGCTTTGGTAAAGACACATCAAATCTGTTGATAGCTGTAATGGTTTGCTCAAAACCATAGGGTATGCAACTCACCCATGCTTAATTGCTGAGGGTTGTATGGTCATCAATTCACCATGGCTTATTCCTTTTTGGAATCCAAGAATTGGCTAGCCCACATGTATATGGCTTGTGGTAAAGGCAGTGGAATACCATATTGGGTTATCAATTCACAAAAGGTGATTCTTTCCCCTATGAATTGACTAGTCCTGAGCAAACGGCTACAGGTAAAGACATTTCAAATCCGTTTATAGCTGCTGATTTGCTAAAAATCAGATGGTTCTCGGTGTACCATAGTTTTCGAACTAAAACATTTGGCTACTCCAGTAGTAATGGCTATTGGTAAAGAGACATCAAATCCATTATTTTCAATGATTCACCTCTCATAGGAGTTAACACACCTGGATGTGATGAGAATAGTATGAAACTAATATGTTTTGATGTACACTTTGTCATTTGTTGCTGCAAAGATCTGAAGTTTCACAGTTTGGCCATCATAGAGATGTGGGTTTGATTATTTGCTGCTGTTGTTCGATTTCAATCCTCTTGTTCTGAAGTGTTAAAGATCTATCAAGAATCTTGAACTTAACCATGTCAAATTCAAGATTAGGGGAGGATTGTTGGGAATTCTACTAAATAAGAATTATGCTGAAAATACTGCTGACAGATTCTGCTGAAGTGCTGGAATCTGCTGAAGAAGTGATTCTGCGGAAGTAGTAAAACCGTGTAGTTTGTTTATGCGGATATAGATATTCCGCGTATTTTTTAGTTAGTTAGGATATGCATGAGCTTTATTAGGAAGTGATAATGTATATCTCTTTTAGTTTTATGATTATACGTTTCTTGGGAAACGGTTTAGGGTTCCTTGTCTATAAAAGGAACACATTAGTATGAATGATGTACGAGTTTGAAAAACAAGTTTTAGTTCTATTAAAAGATCCATAGAGGATCAAAGTATTCTTAGTTACAATTGTTCTTGTGTTTGATTTCCGCTTTAGAATACAAGTAATAGAGACTGTCTATTAGTGTGTTTGTGATTACATAAACATTACTAACGATCCACGAGCGCTCAAAGATCTATCAAGGTCTAAGGTTCAACAGTACTTAATATGTAAACGTATATTTTGCATATTTGATTATATGACATATGTGTTAAAACGGCCATGTAGTTTGAGAATTTAGTTGGTTTATGTCTCGTTAATGGATTTTAAACAAGTATGATGTTTAATGTAAATTATAAAAATTATAAGTTATGACAATGAATTAAAAACTAGTTTTTGGTCATATTTCTCGTCGATTGTGAAATCCACTATTCCGATGGTCAAATAAACTTACAAAACTTTATTAGAAAGTTTGTATGTTACATTTCTATAAGAAATATAAAGTTGTGTAAGTTACCAAGATTGGAAATAATTATAGTTTATTACAATTAATCTTTTGAAACATCTACTTCAAGTAAAAAACAATCCGTTTTGGTTTTGGTAGTAAACATCTCTTGTTTTGCGTTTTCTGGCTAAAAATCCCACGTTGTCTTATGTAAAACATTATTTCGGACGATTTTCATGTTTTACACATTTGCTAATTCGGACAAGAAAGGGGTCAAAATCGCGACTTAAGTTCTGATCAGAAACATTTTATCAAGTTTTCTTTTAGTAACTTAATCTAGTCATAACTTTTAATCTATAAGTCTTTTTTAGATGATTCCAAAGGCTAGTTTTTGTTTTATTTTTCTCTTCAACTACAAATATATTCAAGGGTGTTTATAATTTTTGTGACAATAACTAGCATAACTTAGTTTACAAATAAGGTTTCACATAAAAATATATACACGTTTTACTTATTGGTCGGTTAAATTGTCACATCCTCGTCTTAATTGGTGCGTTGTATTCCGTGTGGTCATAGGGGGTGCCTAATTCCCTAGTTCTATGAATTGTAACTCTCTCTAGACTATCTGGGATCGCCAAGTACCTTAGTATCTCCCCCGAATACTCTATTATCCTAAAGCTACAACTCACGCAATAAACACGACGATGGCTCAAGTGCACTCTCAAACTTTATACTATTTAGGATGTTCAAGCTCGCAACAATTAAAGAAGAAGCCAGTTTTCCTTATTCTAGCATCTACCAATTAAGACAAGAGACAACCTAACATTAATTAACAACTAGGTTTCATAGATCTAAGAAAAAACAATAGCAATTTAGCTACTCATGATAAATAAGCAAGCATACACACAAACAATTAAACATAGGGTAGACATGATGATAATATGGATTAACAAACTTATCTTATGATGTAAAGAAGGGTTTGGAACCCCAAAAACTGTCCAAGTCAAACTACAGACGAGTTTGGGTTTGCTCTCCAAAATTCTACCTCTCTAAATGCAGAAAAATCGAAATCTATATATATATTTACAAGTGCGATGTCGTCGCCTTTTGCTAGTGACGTCGTCTGGTTGCCGTCTTTAGGGTTTCGTTTGGGCCAAGTCATCGTTGGGACGGATTCAGTTGATGAGTGTGACGCCGTCTGTCTTCATGAAGGACGTCGTATTGAGATGGTTCTTGGACACCTAGTGGAGAAATTAAGGGAGACGCCCTCCAGTTATTAGGCGTGACGCCGTCATTCTTTAGAACCAAAATTTCATCTGAGTCGTCGCTTGCATTCTA
This sequence comes from Chrysanthemum seticuspe, assembly GCA_019973895.1. Classification (NCBI taxonomy): domain Eukaryota; kingdom Viridiplantae; phylum Streptophyta; class Magnoliopsida; order Asterales; family Asteraceae; genus Chrysanthemum; species Chrysanthemum seticuspe. The sequence continues at coordinate 173,408,131 of BPTQ01000004.1, read as the reverse complement.
ATTAGAAAACTTCCTGAGGGACGGCGTCGCCCTTTGGGTTGGGATGCCGTCAGGCTTGCAGAACTGCCTTTGATCTTGACTTTGCCTTTTTCTTTATGTTTTCACTCATTTTCGTCCAAATATGCTTCATTCCAGCTTTTTGCTTCTAAAAGACCTAAAATGTGAAAAGGAACGATTTTAAGTAGTAACGGATATAAAATGCATCGATTTAGGGCTTAAATGACCCCTTAAAAATGTATGTTGTAAATCCTTATCAAATATCTCTATACTTGGAATTTGTTTGTCCTTAAGCAAATGTGCTTTTGGCCAATCAATTTATAAGTTAGGGGTCATGTAGCATTGGTTTAAAAAAATTTACAACAAATACAAGCACCACAATAGTCATAACAAGCACGGAAATTATACACTATCACCTCACAATTGGTGTTTGGATTCTCTCATCTCTTGGGTTTATATGAAATATAACATGTAAGGAAATGAAAGATAAATACTCACTACCTGGCATAGTACATATATTACCATAGGCTTGAGAATAGATCAAACCTCTACCGCTTTGGCATAAGCACCTAGGAATAACTATCTAAGAGGTCTTTACAAAGGGTTGTAATGTTAGGCTTAGGGTAAGGAAGTAAAGGGTTTTGTTGGATAAAGGGATATTTAGTGGTGGTAAATAAAAAATATTATGTTACAAGCATGTAAAGCGTGGTGTTGCTAAGCCAAGACTCGACTAACTAACACTAGATAACTTGAAACAAAACACAAACTTTAAAACATAAACATAAAGATAGATGTAGGATGGTAGCCCGTATGTTTTTCTCATTTTTTCATTTTTTTTTCACTAACTCTTTTTCTCCTTTTTTCTGAGTTTTTTTCCATACCTTTTTACTCTACCATTCTCTACGATAACATCCAAATAAAGGGATTTATAGGAGCATCCCTATACTTGAGTTTTTGTTTCACTAACACTAATTGACCCGAATTGAAGAGATCAAAACACTTGGAGTACTTAATTACGCAGACAAAGGGAATTTGAATTTATCGTTCATTCTCGTTACTCCATAAAATATTACTTTACCCATGAGTCCCAATCGTCCCAAAACTGCATACAAATGATATGACTCGATTCAGCAACCATGCAAGTAACTAGATAATTGAACTAAGGGTTTATACAATGATTACAATAATGCACTAAAGATGAGTGCATACAAGGTGGGCTAAGGCAATTTGGGTGTAACATTTGGGGGTAGATTGTAAACAATGCTCTTCATTGATATTCTGGAAACCGGAACATTACGAGAACCGCAAAAAGAATAGGCTCTAACGGGTTAACTAAGGGTATCGCGTACTAAAGATGAGTACATCCCAAGGGTGTGGGTAAAATTACTCAACGATGTGGATGACGTAATTAAATTACAGGTTTAAAACAAGAGTTATCCTAATGCCTTTTATCATTTAGTTAATCCTAACTACACGAATGTAGTCTCACTAGCGATCTCGGAATGCATCACAAAACAAGTTCTAGAATCTATTATACTACCGGTACACTCACTAAGCATTAAAGATGAATGCTTTTATTCCTAAAGATCTAGGGGCGAACCTCACATTTTTGAAGTGGAATTTGAGTGGTATACAGTTTTTGTGCTAGTCATATAATTCCTATCCATGAGACGCTTTATTAAGACTAAAGTTTAAATCGTAAATGTCATAAAAAATTTTAAATTTGGTGCTAAAATTAACCTAAAAAATATTTCTCATAGTTTATTTGTTAGGAATTAGAAAATTCCATAGTGAAGAGTCGGTCACCCCAAATATTATCTAGCATAAGTTAGCTCGTAGACTTGTCGTTATTTACGTTTTTATGTAGTTAATTAGTTAGTCAGTAGCGTAAAATAGTTTAGTGCAACATCGTGGAGGAAGGACGGGTCTTTACCCACTGTATCCCTGATCCACAGGCCGATAGGAGGTCGTGTATTGTGTAAGTATAAATACCCCTTCCATCCATGGAAGGGGTGGTGCTTCTTTTCATTAATCTAATATTCCATACTTTGAGTAACTCTCTAGCAAGAACACCCTCTCTCTCTACTTTCTCTCTCTAAAATGTTAAACATGTATTTTGATCTCCCAAGACCACTCGAATCATCTAACACAATAAAAATAACGATCCTACAATTGGTATCAGAGACAGGTTTATGGTGTTATTTTTGATTTGTGTGGTCCGTTCCATGGTTGTTGTTTGTGGTTATTGGTTCACGTTTTTAACTGGTTTTTGTATGCTTTTGGTTGAAAAATGTGTTAAATCGTTTATTCATGTTAAATGGTTATTTGGTCTTATTTGGTTGGAATATGTTTATACAGTGTTTACTCATTGGTCAAAATATTTTAAATTGTCAAGTGGTCTTTGTTAACTTCTGTTTTGCGTCCTTTGTCCTAACAAACAGTTCTGTTGTGACAATTTGTGTACCAAGGTTTATCTGCGTAATATATGTGTGGCTTAATCTGGTCATTTTTGTGGTCAAATGGGTCAAAAGGTTACACTTTTATGCAAGTTTTTCTGGGTAAATTTGAAGATGGTCGGAAAACTCATCGGAAAAATGTCAAAAACTCTTGTTAGCGACTTATCAAAACGTCCAGATGCATTGCACCTCTTATAGCGACTTGTCTTTACAAGTCGCTACGACTTGGCCTAGTGACTTGGTCGTGGCGAGTTAGCCTAGCGACTTGGTCGTGGCGAGTTAGCCTAGCGACTTGGTCGTGGCTAGTTAGCCTAGCGACTTGGCCGTGGCGAGTTAGCCTAGCGACTTGTCGTGGCGACTTGGTGCATTAAAATGGATAGCGACTAACAACAGAAAGGTAGAAGAAGAATGCAGACCACGACCAAATGACCAACATCAAATAGCAAACACCAAAACAACAACCAAATACAAAAATCTAAAATGACCTCAGCTTCTTCTCATCATCAGTCATTGGTAAATATTTATACAATCTCGATACTTACATCAACTCTAACAACAGATTTATTTCAAAATCAAATTCCCTACATCTATACATATTATCAAGACTCATCATTTACGAATCAAAATAAATAAAGGATGGAATTCGAATTGAAATTATTATGACTCGATCTCAGTTTCGAGCTTGTGAATGGTTAATGAAACACATAGATATCAAAGATCTACTCACAAACTTTCGACTACATCATTGATCGATTTAGGAATTTACTCCTTTTTTTAATGTCCGAACCGTTAAGATATGTAAACTAACAAGAATGTTAATTACCTTCTTGTGATTCGTTCATTCCAAAACAAATTAAGTGAAATTATAATTACAATATCATTGGATTCCTACCCGAGATCTTGAGTCTTCAAGACCTTGAAGCCATAACTAGGACCTCTTGCCATCTCTGTGACAAGGTCGTTATGTGCCAACCCTTTGGCATACATCTTTGATACCTTCAAAGGTCCTCAAGCCATCCCTGTGGCAAGGCCTTGAGTATACTGTCGCTGCTTGTTGTGACCATGAAAAGGTGAGAAGATTGTGTAAAGTTTGTATGGGGCGTTAGGTCTTTGAGATGATTTGGAAATGATATTGTTTGAAGGGTTTGTTGCTGTGAATGAAAGAGATGGGGGCGGACATATTTTGATTAGGGTTTGTGAAATGACCTAATATTTAGGAACTATGCATACTTATAACCGGTTCTAATATTTGTGTGAGTTTGGATCGAGTGTGGCCATATGAATGATGGGCTTGGAATGTTAATTATGGATCGGGTAGGTAGAATGTTACTTGGGCCGTGTATTTCAAATGTTGGGCCGTATTTTTTTGCTTCATGAGGGCTGGACACTGGATTTCATTGAGACAAGTATTATGATTTGTGTCATGCTATGTGAATTTGGAGATACGTGGAATTTATTGTGGTATTTAGTTGATTGATTGGTTATTCAAATTTCACGAAAGATTCTTATTCACGGCTTGGGTAGGATCACATTGTTTAATTGGATCGAGTTGTGAGATATTGGTCATATCTATGGACTGGGCGTTCACTGAATATTGATACATGCTCGTGAATTCATATTTATGGGTGATGATATTTGATGGGCTGCGAGTTATTGATGATGCGATTTGTTAAAGTGATTTAACGATGAGACTTGTGATGATGAGATTGGGTATGATGATGAGATTTGTTGAGTTATATGGTTTGATATTTTGGTTTATGCATTTTCACGAAGGGAATTATGTCGCGGCTTGAAGTTTTTAAAATATTAACTACGGGGTTGTTTGGACGGTATTTCCTATTTGAATTTGAAGTAAGGTTGTCTGGGCGCGTTTACTTATTTCGTCTTCATTATTTCCTATTTGAATTTGAATTCTACTTCATGATCAAGTTTCGTATATCGGGTTTACTTCTCTGTGGTCACTACAATAGCCGACATAATGCGTGAATGATGTGTTTACCAAAGTATTTATTGGATGGTTGATGATGTTGATGATGTTGGATTATGAACCGTTGATGAACCGCTGCATGTTCCCCTAAAACAGATATTCACTGAAACCAAAGTTGTCATAACCACTCAAGCTGACATTGTTTACGGTTTTGTCTTGATTTTGTAAAATCCCGCGAAAGAAACTATTTCTCGGTTTAAACCATAGAGTTATAAAATCCTGTAATGATGGAACCATCTTGGAGAAGAGAAAGTGTAATTCTGGATCTTCTGATGCTGGTGTTACGAGTTCTGTTTCGAAGAAGGGATAAAAGGGTGTACTTCATAAATTGGATGTGTGTTTGGATATTCGTCATGGCAGTTTGGTTATTGCTTGGTTTTACGGGGTTCTATGCTTTTAACCATGGTCGGGATGAAACCATTATCAAAGTTCATTCAAATGTCAAAGAAGGCTAGATTTGAGCAGTTCAGAAGATGTGACAACAGCGTTAATTCAGTATTATTTATTTGAGATTGAAGTGATTTATCACGGGCGAGTGTATCTGAAGGTATCGGGGATGGATGGATGAAGATTCTTCAGGATCCTTGTTCGAGCTTATTATAAAAAACAAAGACTTGGAAATCTAGTTATTGTTGGGTGACTTCTACCTCTTCTTTTACCACTTGGGGGAATTGGGCTCTTATCACCTCAAAATAACTATCACTTTAAGGAGTTACGTTGTAGTGCTCAGTGTCACATTCAATTGTGGATTTTCAAGAGGTGACATACGTCTTATACTCGATGGTTGGTTGGTTGAAGAGTATAGAGTAATTAGAGATTCAATGGAGCATGAATTCTCGGCACCGCTCTTTGTTACATATGTGCAAGTTTAAGTCACGAGTTCGGGTTAGTTTACTTCAGGGTCAAATTCATCATATTGGGTTATCTCCATCAGCTGTCTCTGCAAAGAGCCTACTGAATGATAATGGTGATGATTACATGTTTTGCTAAGAGAGTTCAAAAGAGAGAGATTATGACGTATGAACACAACAGTTCATGCCTCGTTCTCCAAAGAAAAGAAGAGTGTACGCTTCAGTGCGCTTTATCTTCTGAAGAAGAGAAATCTTCTTATTATGACCATTCTCGTCAACATGCTTCATACTTTTTCCATGCGCTTTCAGTCATCAAGTGAACCGGGCTACTGTTGATTGTTTTCTTATTCCACTTGCTCAACTATAATGAAGATGGAGACATCGTGTGCTAATATTGCGGGGGAGAAGTGTGATTAGACTACATTTGGTTAAGATATTCACTTATTCAATCAAGAATGGCAACTCCGTATGCAATTCTTGAGGGGGAGAAAAAGTGTGAATTCATTGCATTGTTGATTGATTTCTGAGATAAAATGGTCAAACGGCTCCAAACTCATGTAACAACCGAGCTTCTTCTTATCGGGTCATCTTTACATGGAGTTTTCTAAGAGTCGTTGGTTGACATCTTCGCTCGGATTGATGAGTTTATTGACAAAGTGCTTCCGGTTAATGCTTCACGTGCACATCAACATGATGATTCCGAACAACCTTCTGTTCTTGTTTGATGTGATTGTTTGCTTGGTATTACCATTTCGTGTGTTCGTTGCGGCCTGATTGCTGATTTCCTTGATGAACGTCTTTCTGTTCTTGTTTGATTGGGAGGGATTTTAGTTAAGGGGATTTGCAAGATGTAAGTTGATTGGGATGCTTTTTGGTGATGTTCTTGTTTTTGGTGAGTTGAAGATGTTAACTTTCTATTCCCCAACTGGACAATCTTGAAGAAGGTCGAGTCTACAGTCGGTTCTACATATTCTGCTACATGTTAGAAGACTAAAGACGTGTTGCATTTAACAATCTAAAGACTTCTTCTTAATTCATGGAAGTTATCAAACAGATTGTCGGTTTAGGGGAGAGCACTAATTGGGAGAGAGTGAAATGTCGAATTTAATCCCCAATTAGACTTGCTCATATTCTTCAGCAAGTTGATTCCTACAAGATTACAAGTGTTCTTCTCATAAAGATTTCAAGTATTTGGGCTTACAATGAGTTGCTGATTCTGAAGTATCTAAACCAGCAAGGGGGAAGGAGACAAGCATCTAAACGCGAGTAAACTTGATGAACTTAATACTTCTAAGTAATTGAAGATATCCCGGGAAGACAAATGTTATTACTGCAGAGAAACTCAAGGTTTGACTCATGGCGAGTAAACTTGATGAACTTAACTCTTCAAAGTGATTGAAGATATCCCGGGAAAACAAATGTCATGACCGCAGAGAAACTCAAGGTTTTACTCATCAAAGCGTTTAGTGTTCTTATTTCAACGTCGTGGGGGAAGTGATGTAAATGAAAGTTTCTGAAGATAAAAGAGGTACACTGGTGTGTGATGATCTCGATGTTATCGCAATCATCAGGGGAGAGAAGATTATGTACATTGGGGATGCTCAGCTGTTTTACTTGAGGGCTTAATCAGTGATTCAGAGATATAATCACTTATTCCGGTGTTGACATCCGCAGAGATTGTCACCCGCAGAGATATTCAGTGATTCAACCTGCTTCTTCAATGTTATCGGTTGTTCTCTCTTTGGGGAATGTGTGTACTTCGGGTCCTTGAGCTTCATACACGATCATCAGGGAAGAAAGCCATTGTTTACCACAAACATTGGGGAGGTGTTTTCCTTCCGGGCATGATGAGTATTCGGGAGAGTTCTTGAATATTGGTGTACTTCGGGTTCTTGAGCTTCATACACGTTCATCAGGGAAGAAAAATGTGAACATGGGAAGGTGTTCTTCATTCCCCTTATGAAGTGTATTCGGGAGAGCTCTTGAGCGTTATACTAAGAGACGGACTGCATCTTTTCAACTACACGGGGGAAGTGTTCTCTTGACACCTTTTGGAATGGATCGCTTCAGACTTCAGTGGAAAAGAAATTTGAGAAGATTATTTATGAGTGGGATGATACGTTGTTGTTCTTCTTGTTGATGATATAACCCCGAATGGAGATCCTCGATTATCGTTCTTAAATGGAGCAGCGGGATTTATGATAATGGTGTGCTTCCTTGTGCACCTGGCTAAAGCAAGCTTGAAATAGAGCTTCGAATCTGCTCATCTTAAGGATTTTCGGTTTGGGGGGAAGCTGCCAGAGTCTCACTTTCAGATGGTTCAATTTCTCACTATTCAGGAGCATCGAAAGCTTTGGTGGTGAATGTTTAAGAGATGATGACTTCCATCTTCTACAACGGGGCTGTTCGATATCCTTATCTCGGTACTCGTATCATCATCTTCTTTTACTATATCATCTTCTCTATCTTTGTATATATTTTTCAGAAAAGCAAAATACAAAAATATAAAACCAGCAAAACCAAATAGAAAAATATAAAACCATCAAAAAGAAAATAGAAAAATATAAAATCTTCAAAAATCCATAAAAATCAGAAAACTTAAAAAATACCAAAAATATTGTTTTATCAAGACATGTCTTCTGGTATCGATAACATCTACGGTCTTAGAAATGTCATTCAATAATGGCACGGGACTTTAGATGAAGTTCGAGCAGGAGGTGTAAATATTTCTTTCTAAACATGTCTCAAATGATGGCTTACAGTTTTTTCAGACTGTAACCCGGGCTTCAAATAATGGCTTACAGTTATTTCAGACTGTGACCCGCGCTTAAACCATGGCTTGCTATTATTTCTGATAGCAACCCGCTCTTCAAGGAAGGAAAGTGCTGCGCTAAATCAATTTTCAAAATATTTCGTGCACTTATCCTAAAAACAAATTTTGAGGAAAGTATGTCGAAGGACTGCTGTTCCTACACAAATGTTTTTCCGTCTATAATTCTTCAGAAAAATATTTGTTGCTTTCAAAAATGGTGGGAAATAAGTTGCTTGAAAAACAATCAGTTTCAAAGTTTTCGTAAAAAATTGAAAACTCAATCAATGACTTCAGCGCTTTTAACCTTTTCAGAAAAATGAGTCATTGATTGAGGGGGAGAATGTTTTCAAATCTATATCATCTAACGAGCTTTCTTAATTATCCTACGTGCTTAATTAAAAATGATATTTGCCTGTGTCGAAGGACTAGGAATTTAGGATATGATTGTTAGGTTTAGATGATTAGAGTTTGATTAACACATAAACCCCAAGCCTTATATGAACTGACTGACATGTTGAATTGACTGTTATTAGTCGATTGTTGTTTGGGTGATGTCGACCACCATATATTTGTATGTGTGTTCACTAACGTTTGCAGGTATATTGGTATAAAAGAATGTTCCCGATCCGGATCCCACAATTGAAGATGATTGGATGCCGAAAGGAAAGGGTAACTATTTCTTAGGTTGACAAATGAAGAAACGGAGCTTAATTGGACTTCTATGGAGAGTTGGCATAAATGCAACGTAAGAGGTCTCACTGCATCAGCAGATGGTTTTTCTTCCAAACCCTACAGCAACAACAGAAGCTTCTCAACCACCTAACGTATCTTTGTGCAGGATACCATTTTTAAACAATTTTGAATAATTTAATTAAATTGTTTTGAAAATGGAAAATATTGTTTTGAAAATATATTGGACTAATTTTTGAAAATCACCGGACTTCATGTTATCAAAACCTAAGTCACTCAATTATTGATTTCTGTCATGGATTGAGGGGAAGAGTGATTTAAAATAAAATATTTTCAAACGATGTTTCTTCACAAAAGTTCCGTCTTGTACGACAATAAGTGGTGATCTAAAGATTTAATGTTATGTCATGGTATGATTTTTTCTTTAGAATCAAGGTCTTTCAAAATGAAATTTTTTCTGTTCTTGTTTGATTGTGAAATTGTTTTGTTTTACTTAAAAGATCTCTTAAAAACTATCATACCTGACACTAACAATCTTTAATGTCTTAAAATGGTCCTTATCTGTCATCTTTCAAAATTGAATCCTGCCACGTCTTTCCCCAAATTTTTCTAAATGATTTAAATCAGTTGGGATCACAAATCTCAAATGGTTTGATATTTCTGATCGGGGTAGAGATCGTGATTTAAATCTCAAATCTGTTTTAATGGAATTGGTTTTAGTCCTATAAAGGCACTCCTGCCTCCATGTGCCAAACGATTTCTAATATACAATGCACATGTTGAAGAGGAGCATTTATCCAAAAACAAGATGAGTATTTAAACCTGGCCACATTTTCTCCTATGTTTTCTAAACCTTATTAAATCACTTGGGATCCAAAATCTCAAAGGGTTTGATAGTTTTGATCGGGGGAGAATTTGTGATTTAATAATGAAATTTGATAAAAGTTGATCGTTTTGATTCAGTTGTGCAGGCTGCTCTCTCATATGTGCTAAACGCTTTCGAATCTCGAAGCATATATTGAGGGGGAGCATTTTATAAGAAAATAAACTATCAAGGTACAAAAGCTCTTATGTTTTAACATAATGTACCTTGATTGAGTTTTCAAATGGTTTCTTAAATGGCTTTTGTAATCGTGGATGTGCTTCAAAAGAACTCTTGCCTCTATGTGATAAAAATGATTTCAAATATCCTATGCACATATTGAGGGGGAGAATTTTACCATGAAAATCAAATGGCTTTTTCGTATGAAAATTGTGATCAAAGAAAATATTTCAAAGTCCTCTTGCCTCCTTGTGCTAAACAATTTCTAAATCATACGCACATGTTAAGGGGGAGGTTTTCTAAATGATCAAAACTATTAAGGTACAAAATGCTTTGATCTCGTATCACAAGTACCTTGATTGTTTTTCCAAATGATTTTTCAATTGGTTTCATGAAGGAAAGAACAATACCAAAAGACCGACCAATGTACTTTATGCATGGAGTTATAAGGATGGTTAGGTTAGGTATTCGTTCCCACGATCCGCCAGAACCGGAGGGATCTACCCAGGGACAATCCACTAGATAGTGTAGAGTCCTTAGGTATATTGAAAAAAGGAGAAAAGTGAGATACGGGAAGAGTGCGGACTGAGACAGAGCTAGTACTGGAATAAACCCAACAAGGTTCTAGTTATGAAGTCTCGGTAAGCACTGAAGGGGTTGAAGAATGAAAAAGAACTGAATGTGAAAAAGGGTGAAAAGAAATAGCCCTCCATCAATTCAACCTTAGGGCAGTAACCGGGTTCAATACATATGTTACTGGTGTTTACCAAGGTAACGCCGGTATTGAAGAACAAGACATCATGGACCCAGTGATGCACTGCACTAAACTTTCCAAACCACTCAAGTTCCTCTTAAAAGGACTTGTTTCATTCTCACGGGGAACCGACATAATCTATCGACTTTCTCTTAGAGATTGTTGATATTGAAGAAGGAGACCCTCTCCCTAGTCTCCGGCACAGGAACCAAATATGCACTATTGAGTCTAGAGCCAAAAGATCATCCACAATATCTCATTAGGACACTAAATTAATGAAGACTTGCTTTTTCACACAATGTGGAAAGTAAGAATATATTAAGAGTCCTACGCATTATCCTTGTGGTATTGCCAGAACATCTGAGTGATATGCTAACATATTCACAATGAAGATGGAAAGCCTTCTGGAGCCAACATCAAACAAGCTCCTGGTAGGTGGCATGTGAGATCTATTCTATAGATCAACCATGTGACAACTGGATAGAAACAATGGGGAGATTCATTCTTGAATCAACCTTGGTCCAGGAATGGAATTGACGAATACTTTTGGAAAAACCGTTCGATGTGCAAACATTCTTTTCTCTAGCACGTCGAATGTGTATTCATTTCAAATTCAAAAAGTATATCTGATTGAAAAAATACTTTTAGAAAAACAGTTCGATGTGCGAATCTCTTCTTTTCGCTAGCACGTCAAATGTGTACTCATTCTCTAATACAAAAAGTATTTTGATTGAAAATTGATCTTTCTCAAAAAAACCTTCGTCGTATTGCAAAACTCTTTATTCTAAGCAATACGCGATTGTTTTCAAATCAATTTTTCATCAATCAGTGAATCTCAATTCGCTGGTTCACTCACTCCGTGTTGTCTTCTTTGAGACGTTCCGGTTTGAGAACAGCTAGAACAGCTGCGAAACCCTGTCAAGGAGATTCTTAGGAATCCTACCTGATCACAGGCAGTACTTGTACTGATCAACGGGGAACCGTGGGCCGTGTACCCCAATTCAACGAAAGTGATCAAAGACACTTTCGTGTGTTTTATTGCTAACTGTTGTTTGCAGGTACACTTGGACGGTTGCAGCTGATCAGAATTGAGGAGTCAATCCAAAGCCGCATGCTCACAGCATCCACACTTAATTGAAGAAATCATGACTGGTGCATATCTACAGAACCTGGCTCTGATATTTCTATACTATGCTTCTGCTACGCTGCTGCAAATATCATGAACCAGTAAAGCTTCCGCTACTCTGATGGAAAGATGTCATGATTCAAAAGTGTGAGCATGTCGGTCCACAAGTCACAACTTCACATGATGGCAACACAATAAAGGGTGATCCAGAGATTTACTGTGGCTGATGATCTCAAAGAAAGCTCGATGATCATCAAAGATGTGGATCAGTTAAAGGCCTCCACTAAAAGTACAAATCAATGCGGACTTTGAAGAATCGCTACAAAAGCACAAAGATTGTTGAAATGAAGAATTGAAGTCTACGAGCTCAAGAACAAAGACAAGAATAGAATGCTAGGATTCTAAATGTAAAACATGGGGTGACCTCCCTTAGGGGGAGATTGTTAGGAATTAGAAAATTCCATAGTGAAGAGTCGGTCACCCCAAATATTATCTAGCATAAGTTAGCTCGTAGACTTGTCGTTATTTACGTTTTTATGTAGTTAATTAGTTAGTCAGTAGCGTAAAATAGTTTAGTGCAACATCGTGGAGGAAGGACGGGTCTTTACCCACTGTATCCCTGATCCACAGGCCGATAGGAGGTCGTGTATTGTGTAAGTATAAATACCCCTTCCATCCATGGAAGGGGTGGTGCTTCTTTTCATTAATCTAATATTCCATACTTTGAGTAACTCTCTAGCAAGAACACCCTCTCTCTCTACTTTCTCTCTCTAAAATGTTAAACATGTATTTTGATCTCCCAAGACCACCCGAATCATCTAACACAATAAAAATAACGATCCTACATTATTACATAAATTACTGAGGATAAGACAAAAATCAAATGAGTGAATAGTTTATAAGTTCCCGTTTTATTCTCCCTCCCTACACTTAAACTAAACATTGTCCACAATGTTCCCCAAAAGTATCAAAGTTATGACAAAGGAAGGTAAGTAAAAGAGAAAGAAACTAGCACTCTCCTGATTAGCTCGGTAGGATATGTATAAAGTTGCGGTTAAATCCTCCTCCAAGAAGAATGAATAGGTAATAAGTGTTGCTTCAATCATGTACTTCTTCATGTCTAATATAACCTGCACATTTATAAGAAAACAAAACGAGACCTCGCGTAAAATCAGCGGTAAAACTATATGTATAAAAACTGTTAGGACCGTAAAATCATGTGATTTATGTGTTTTTGGGAGGTCTTGGTTGGTGGAAGAAGATGAAGAGATTCATCTTCTAGAGAGAGAAAGTAGTGAGAGGGAGGAGAAACAAGATAAGTTTTATTAAGGATGAAACAATAATGAAAACCTAATGCTTAACCTCACCCCTCATGGAGAGTCATGAGGGGTATTTATAGGCTCAACAAACCAATACTTTGCCACTTAAACAATACTAGTCCCTATGGGCAAAGTATTCTACGGATCTAGTCCAATTCACGTAAGTGACGTTATCTTTATAAAAAGTGAGGCTAACAATCTCCCTCCAAGATATCGTCACACGTGAATGGTTACAATGAGACCTATAAATACAAAACAAAGTAAATTACAATAGTAATGAACAATGTTGACTTTGTTGAAGCGCAGAGTCTCTGTAGTCTAGATACTGAGGCCAACTTGAAGTTCTCCCTTCCGACGATCTCGGCATTTGATCTTTGGTGCTGACGGCACAAATCCTTGTAGCTCTGAACTTCAACTGTAACGGTCTAGTTAGGTTATTACTCCCTCCTAACTAGTGAGCCTTTTTTCTTTTTCTGCTCCCTCCTGAACCGACAACTCTCTTTCTTAACATCTCTTTAGTCTTCAAACACGCAGCGGAGAAGATAGACCCTTGATAATAGCACAATGGTTGTCGTTCTGGGAACATCATAACAACATAACTCACTTAGTATTGCATCCAAGTTGGTAAAAAGCCCCGATGTACACACACTACTTCTGCTTCTTCGGTCTTAAGCACAATTCCCTTCGTCAATCCAATTACAGAAGATGAAATACCAATTTCTCCCTCCTGATGGTTGCGAGCTATCGGAATCATCATAATCTTGTGTACATATCGTATTACCTTTTTCTTGATGCAATATTAAACCTTGTCTTGTTTAAGCAAATTTCCATGAGAATATGTCGCAAAAATACTCTCAATAATTCTCTCAAACCAACCTGAAATCGAACCTCCTTTTCATTCACCGGCTAAATAGTAATGACCACATATGGAGAAAACCCGATACGACCAACTTGAAAAGGAAGTAAACATCCCAACTTTGTGACTTACTGCTTGTTCTAAATTTTTGAACAATCCACAACGCCGTGTGACACTGAGTACAACAACGTAACTCCTTAAAGTGATGGTTATACACTGTGAGCACTACAACGTAACTCCTTACATCAGTTATAACCAGATTGTCAAATCATAATGTGCCCCAACAAGTTATCTTGAGACATGCAACCAACCAACCAACGTCTCAACGATAAAGAAGATCACCCGTAAAACGTTACTTCAATTTCGCGTCAATAATACCGTACAAAAACCCCGTGATCATTTTTTCTTCAAATTTAAATTCAAGCAGTGAATTTGTATCCTTCCGTGAAATTTGTAGACCAAAATACCACTCTTTAATTTATAACAAAAATTCGTATCCAATTAAAATTCGGATAACCAATTTTTGTTTTCATTTAAACGGCCCGCCATTGCAATCCATCCTTGCATCCATGAGATAAAGATTGAATCCAGCCCATGATTGATTCAATCATACAACACGATCCAACATAGTTATTCTTGGCCCAAATGCTCAACGACCAAGTATCCAATCCATATCAAAAAACTAACCGGTTATATATCACTCTCATACCCCATTTTGACCTAAACCTAAAAAATATCTTATGATAAAATGCCTACCACTCCATCATCAGCTCTCACCTAGCCCTTTCTCATCTCAATCTAAGTTAAAACTCATTTCAATCATCACAACTTCTCCATCTCCATTCATCATACGAATCTTATGAATACATTGCAAATCCAAAACATCTCACACAAACTCCACCGTACCTTTTCCTTGTTATTTTTATTATAGAACGAATCAAGAACGCGTCTTTTGGGGCTTCAAGATCCTGAATGGGTCTCGGGTAAGGTTTATGTTGTGGTTTGATGTTTTTGTTTCATTTAAACGAATCTAAGAATGAGGGTAACACTCTTGTTATACCTCAATCTTTATATATTCGGATATGAAAAGAAGCCTAGCTTCACAAGGATCGATGATGAGATTGGTTCAATCTAAAAAAAATCTTTTGAAAGATTGGAAAGAAGAACCATTCTAAGATCTTGAATGTTTTTTAGTTTGTTTGAGTCGTAGTTTGATTGAGCTTTGAGGAGTGATTGTGAGGGTCTTGGGGTGAGTATAAATTAGGTTAAGTTTTGGTTGTATTTGATTGAAATGAATCTGTTGGACAACCTCCATTGCTTCTCGTTTTCATTAAAGACCATAGACTGATGAAGGTGTTAACCTAAGGTCGTGATGTTTGAGTGTTTGGTATTTGATGTTTGTGGTCTAGACTTTTTTAAGTTTACGCATATGGTTCTGATTTCTGTTCTTGCACGTAAAGAAAAAAATCTTACGCGTAACCTTTTTCTTTCTTATGCGTAAGCCTGTCTTTATGCGAAAACATGAGTCTTATGCGTAACTTTCATAGTCGTAAGTCTTCTTATGCGTAAATCAAGTTAGGCGTAACTGTTTCTTAGGCGTAAACTTGTCTTACGCGTAACCTTACGCATAACTTTCCAAGTTATGCGTAGAAAGAGGGTTTTGACCCTTTGACTTTTTCTCTGGCGAGTTTTCCGACCAAGATTCCGACCATCTTCAAGAATACCCAGAAAAGTTACTAAAAACTCTTCATTTTTGCCCCGTTTGACCACGTTTGACCACAAAAATCTTGTTTAAGACCATATGTTTCACATATATAGATTGGTACAAAAAGATAGTGTCATAGGTAACTGTTTGGACATAAGACACAAAACAGATTCTTCATATACAAGCACGTGACTTTTTGGCCAAATGGATACAATAAAAACTTGTTATAAGAACTGATATCACAAAAGTAGGGAAAAAAAATTCCGACACACAAAATCAGTTTAAAACAAGTATCAAAACCAACATAAATCATCAAAACACAACCATTGCTCTGATATCACTTGTAGGACCGTAAAATCATGTGATTTATGTGTTTTTGGGAGGTCTTGGTTGGTGGAAGAAGATGAAGAGATTCACCTTATAGAGAGAGAAAGTAGTGAGAGGGAAGAGAAACAAGATAAGTTTTATTAGGGATGAAACAATAATGAAAACCTAATGCTTAACCTCACCCCTCATGGAGAGTCATGAGGGGTATTTATAGGCTCAACAAACCAATACTTTGCCACTTAAACAATACTAGTCCCTATGGGCAAAGTATTCTACGCATCTAGTCCAATTCACGTAAGTGACGTTATCTTTATAAAAAGCGAGGCTAACAAAAACTATACTAGAAAGCGAATAAGATATAATGCTTGTGCAATGGATGTTTGCAGTTTTCTGGAAAATTAAGAATTGGAAATTTCCAAAAATCACAAGTTATACAGAAAATGAAACTAATACTCTATTTCTACATTTCCTGACGCCGTCAGGTGTTAATCCCAACGCCGTCAGGTTGCCTTGACAGAAAGGATCTGGTACGTTTTTCTGGAAAAATTCTAGAAAATTTACCTCACTAAGACCTAGAAAAATTCCTGCAAAACATCCATTATGACTCGATACAAACATTTGACTCTAACAAACACACAAATATATACAATTCCAATTATTGGTAATCTCATGTTCATGTTCTTAAAACATATGTGATCTTCCCTATTCTTATCTTTTTGTAAAATATCTTTATATGCAATTAAAACGAGGTTAAAAACAAAATAAAGCATTTTCACAAAATCGAGATGGGAATTAAACAACAATGAAAAAGATATATGAAACACACAAAAAAATTGAAAAACAAACAAGCAAACAATTAAGCATGAGTTGCCTCCCAAGAAGCGCTTGCTTTTGTTCAAGTCACGAGCTTGAATCTACCCTTATTTAACGGATAAATGAGAAGTTTTCCTTACACTTAAGTTTAAGTGCGGGTGATAGTAGCGATACACACCCTTAGGCTGGAAATTTGCCACGTGAGGAGAGGGTGATGGTGATACTTATGCTCAAAGGGTACTTCTTCTTTTATAACCTTTCCTAATTCTATTGGTGTAACGGGTGAATTAAATCTTTCTTCTACAAAGGGATCGTCTTCTATCAACTTCAAGAGATTCTTAGTTAAGGATCTATCTTGACCTAATAAACCCGGTTTAAACCCATAATGTTTCTTGTTATCAACCATGAATAGGTGATGTAAGTGTGTAAGGTCATGGGTTACTCCATATTAGCTTCCACTCTACATGGCTTAGAGTCTACCACCTTTATCTTAACATTACCCGGACTAAATGGTTTGATGGGTGAATCAGGGCCTAATTCAATTACTAAATTCACATCTAAAGACGAAAAATTGGGTAAGGTTTTTGGTGGCTCTGGTTCATCAAAACTAGGAACTTCCGTAGAACTAAGAGAAAGGTCATCACTACAAGCGTTCAAACCCACATACTCTAGTTGTGGTTGGTCCAAAGGTTCTACCTTTATTGGGGTTCCTATAGTCTCTTCTACTACTTCCAGGTAAGTTATAGGCGGTGTATTCCTCATATGATGGTAGGGCTTGTGAGCTTGGAGTTTTCACCTCATTCATTATATCTAGATCACCTATATCATCATATATTTTAGTATGATCTAACCCAAATAAACTCCTAAGTATCTCAAATCTTTCTTTAGCCATTTCAGATTCTTTGTTCAATTCATAAGAATTTTCCTCAAAAATTTGATCACTATGTTCTATTTGCCTAAAGGATTCCTTATGCGTGTCATATGTTTTGAAATCTATCCCACACATGCAACTAAGTAGTTCAACTCTAACTATCTCACTATCTTGTTCGGGTTTAGGTACCATGTTCTTAAAAACTAGGTCTTTTTTATCATGGTGCCTAAGATCGGATAAATCCTCCTTATCTGTTTCCTCAAGTTGTGATGTATTCAAGCCTATAATTTCATTCAACTTATGGGTTATGGTTAGGAAGCTTTTCTCAATTTTTTTCCAAATGGTGTGTCACACCCCCAAATTACCTGTTTTGCAGCGGAATGGAATTCCTGGGGATAGACTGTCATAGCACCACAATCACAGTTATATTGAACGACCTAAAGTGTCGTTTGAAAAGAACATCGTTTGATTTAGTAAAACAATCAGAGTTTACAAAGTATAGGTCCCAAATGTTTACAAAGTTTGCGGAAACATAAATATATTACAAGTCCAAACGATGGTTTTGAAAGAAAGTGCCATAATGTACAATGATATAAGTCGACGCCGCGACTCAAAAGGTGGTTCCTAAACCATGTCATGATGATAATGCCTCAGTTACCTGAAAATACATTGCTAAAACGGTCAACAATAATGTTGGTGAGAAATCATAGGTTTATGTAAATGTTTTATACGACTACGCAAGTATAGATCAGGCATGACAATCATGTCACGTAAAAATGTTACTGGTATGACAAACATGTCACATAAAAATGTTACAGGCATGACAATTTTGTCACGTAAAAATGTTACAATTGCTTAAGCCCATGACACCGAGACGAGACTATTCATAATGTATGCCCCTGCAGAGTGTTTGCCAGACAACTCAATAATGTTATTAAATGAGATGCATCCGTATGACTAGTTGGGATTCACCAACCCGGATGGAGGCGTCACCCTCGATAGATCTATCCACTCACCCTCGCTTCTAAGATTAACGGTTCATGTTCAGGTAATGGGGACTTTCAATTGGCAATGCGGTAACTTAAGCAATGTAAATGAATTTAACATACTTGGTATCGTAATAAAATGTTGTGCAATGTATTCTCCCCCGTATGTTTGAAATGAAGTAAAAACTTGAATAAATCGGGGCTATGAAGACTCACTTGATAAACTGGTATGATGACAAAAGTGAGTACACCGAGGTATAATGTGATGCTTTAACCGGGACCTATTACCAATGATATGATATGTAATGAGTTGCAATGTAATGTTATGCATGCATTTCGTATGTTATTTATACCATTTGCGAGTTTTGAAAAAATATTACTTATCGTCGAAAAATACTCTTTTGACGTCTTGACCAATCAAAAATCACTTTACAAGTATTTACGTCAAAATGTCATCCTACAATGGTTTTGTAATGATTTATAGTGAAATTTTCACTTTTCGTCGTAAAACAATGTCGTCGGAAATTTCATAAAAGTGACAAAAATGGCTTCGAAAAACTAGTCGTAAAATGGTGTACGTCGAGCGTTAGGAAACGAACTCGACGGTTTTGGAAAGTTTGTATCAAAATATAGAAGTTTCAGTTCAGGAGTTTTCGTCATAAAGGTCTCGAACATAAAGATAATAAGGGTTAAAGATGGTGATTTTGTCTAATTGTTGTGTAAAAATGAGTTTCGGCCAATTTTAAGCATCCGTAAATAATTTATTACAACTCCGCTATACAAACGGTCGATTGTTTTGAAAAATATGCTCGGTGATCT
Source organism: Chrysanthemum seticuspe (assembly GCA_019973895.1). Classification (NCBI taxonomy): domain Eukaryota; kingdom Viridiplantae; phylum Streptophyta; class Magnoliopsida; order Asterales; family Asteraceae; genus Chrysanthemum; species Chrysanthemum seticuspe. The sequence goes on along the minus strand of BPTQ01000004.1, from coordinate 173,388,720 downwards.
TGATTTTACTAGAAGACATTTCGTTTCAAAAAGTTCTACATCATAGTTAAAAACAGCCGTCAACATGGTCATTTTAGTTACCGTAACACTTATCTCGTAAAAATAATATAGTTTTTCTAAAAATAATAGTTACGGCAAAGTTATGAAAACGTGCATATCTTAGTCGTTTCAATTCCGTTTTCTACGTATTATATGTCCTTAGCTTCGTATCAAAGTATACTAATATATTTTTTATAAGTCGAAATAATTTGTAAAGCTTAAGGCTCGTTTTTGACTCGTACAAGATAAAAATAGTATGCTGAAATTTCTGAAAAATATATATTTCGTCGTCAAACTTTAAAAATTCATAACTTCTTCGTTATAACTCCGTTTTTATCCGTTCAAGCGGCCACGGATTCGTTTTAAAGTATATTTTCTAAATATCAAGGCCAAAAATTCGTGCCTACTGTCGGATTTTCCAGAAAATCAAAACAAGGGCAGAACACTTTTTATACTTATCGAAAATAGTTTTTCTCGTACCAAACCTATTCTAATCCCTTCAAATCAACTCCGAAGCTAATCTAATCCTACCATACACCTTCTTAGGGTGTCATGGGTTCCTAAACATCATCAAGACCAACATATACCAAGGGGATAATTATAGGATGACTTTATATATATATATTTCTAAAAATCATGTAAAAATGGTATAAACAACACAAATCATGCATGCTTGCTCCAAAAATGAAGAGATACTTATGAAATGAAAAGGAGATATGAAAAATATAAATGATATGCTTACAAGTTAATATGATGAGGTGCAAAGAACAAGGTTAAACCTAAACACTCTTGGTTTTTATTTCAAAACCTTATAAAGAGTATTATCTAGATTGTTAAAACACTTGGACTAGCAAAATTTTTGATCCCTTGAAAACCCTCTTGAAGGCCGGTTATGATGAAGAAAAACAAAGAGAGGAAATGTTTTCTAACACTTGTAAAATTATGAGAGAATGAATGAGAAAATGTATAAATAAGACTTTTATGTATGAGTGTAATAATATACAATCAAAGACCATGCTCAATTTATTACTACCCTCCCCCTTGGTCGGCCAAGGGGGGAGGGATGTAAAGATATTTTTTTTTTTTTTTTTTTTTTTTATAAAATGTATAAGTATGTATTTGTAATAAAAGGTGTAAGTGAAATTGTATAGTTAAATGCAACTTGTAAAGTAAATGGAAATTTTTTAGGTAAAAGTAATTGTTAATAGATCAAAATAGAGTATAATGATATTATAAAAATTGTAAAAATACATTCCTTGTAAAATTTGAGTGATAAAATAATTATCGAGTAGTTTTTAAGAAAAACGTCGTAATAATATAACTTTAACGATTTATATACCAAATAAATTTAAAGCACTAGGTAAACTAAAAATATAGTTTTTATAAACTAAATGTAAGTTAAAAAATACATTGGGATCATTTTTGAAAGTAACGGATTAAATATTCAAAATAATAACTCACGCGATAACGTTTATTTAATATATAAAAATTACGCGTTAAATGTGAAATGCAATGTCATGAATGAACTATCATGATGCAAATGATGTCAATGAAATGTAGACTAATCTTAGTCCATATGAAATGTTCGTGATGATATGATCATGGATTCGCCGCTAAACCTTAAAGGTTACGCGAATTTGAAACACGTAAACCTAGTTTACGATAAATGTTGAAATAGTGAGGCATAAATTGTTTCGAGAAATGACCTGGAAGTACGGGTTGTCACATTCGCCCATCCAAAAAGGAATTCATTCCCTGAATTCAATCGTTGTTAGGTCTAACGGTGTTGTCGGTGAAAGGTGAGGATATATGAGTCGTATCGGTTTGTCCAATGTTATTCTAAATCGTACCACGCCTTTCCAAGATGGGTCCTTGTGCATAATTTGTTGCCCACTTGAAATTCTAATGGTTTGCGGCTTATGAGACATATTTCCAAAATTTGCATCGTATAACGATGTAGCCTATCTAACTATATGTTGTTACTTGTAACTGATTCTTGATTTGTATAACTTCTGTGTTTGTTTCATGAATGAGTTATGGACTAATGAATCGGACTTTCCTGATTTTAATCCTTGATTAAGTGATTGATGCCTCAACCTTACAGTGCCTCAAATGGTGTAGTCAATCTGTTCATGAGCTAACTATTGTTGCAAAGAAACTTGCCGATGGAGAATGTTTTGCATAACCATTTCTAAAAAGTCATACTGGCTTGAGCATATTATCTAATGTGGAAATTGCTCTCTCGCTCTAACCATTGAGCTGAGGATAGTAGGCAGTAATCAGGTCCTAGTAGGTTTCATGGAAATCCCGAAATGACTGTCAGCAGTCTAAGGTGAATCGAATAGCTTATAATAGGTACAACTGGAATTGATACCACATGTCTCGTGTTAGATTTCAAAATGTTAAATCTGTCGGAAAGGACCTTATTGAAAAGAATAGATTATAAGTAACGGTTGTGATTCCTCGCGTTTCTAGTCCTATCGAATGTCATGACCTGAGTCTTACTTGCCTAAGGTTCTTAGTCTCTATGACTAAAATGTTTATTGTTTGATTATCGAAGTGTTTCCATGCTCCATGTTGGAAAGTCACAAACCTTAAATATTTAAGTGAGGTGGTGTAGTGGTCGATTTTTAAGACTTGTTTCAATATTGAGTACTTCTAAAATAATTCATCTCTTATATTGCTATCATGCTAGCAAGAAAATAGATATCAGCTCATACTATATCGAAGCATGTTTATTCTAGTTTCACTTATGGATGGGGAGTCATTCATTGTCCGACATGTTCAAACCTGTGGCATCTCTTGATATGGAAGTGAGGTTACTTGAAATTTCTAGAGAACGCAATGCCTTAGGGGAAGTTTATATCAATAATCTTAATTTAACCAAATTTTCCTTTAAGGGACACTCATTGTAGGAAAGTTCACATATTGTTGAGGCCATGCTTAACAGAATGTTCTACAGCCTCAGTTAGAAGACTTGGTATATCCCTATAGTGTTGCTTCATGGGTATTCGCTTCGTATTAAATCTCGTAACTCGGTCTAGCTAGTACTTTTGGAATGATAGAGTTTGGATTCTAATCCAAAATAGTGGTTCGGAAGGTCTCGTGATGTCTTAAGATTTTTGTTGAGTTTTGAATCATCCTACCACCTAGTTCTAGTCCTTGTTGGAAATTCCAAAATCCTTTCATTGTTTTCTCGTATCGAGGAATCCTCCTCCCAGATGGTATAGGAAGTCTTTCCTAAAAAGGTCACTCGTCAAATCCTAACTTATCGGTTGAGTGAGAGATAACTGGCGTAAGCATCTATAGAGTGTTAACAAAAAGAAATATTTATGCACGATTTATCTGATTATAAAACTTTGCTTTTAAATGAGAATTGTTTTAGGAGATTTGAAATTATGCTTGTTACATTCATGACATAATTCTTCCTGAATTATACATAGGTGATCAGGCCATGTATAATCAAGGACAAATGATGTGATGCTTGTTTTTGTTGAAATGGTATTATGTTCCTCCGAAATTTTAGATGGTATTCAACGTTTTGTTTTGTAAGATAATGGCTCAATGATTTTTCAGAGTAACATGAAAATCGTTTCGTATGAGGATATAAAATAGTTGAAAAAAAAAATGACTGAAACCAATTGATAAGTTGGTAATAAAACAACTTGCGTTAAAACTTTATGAAACAACGTTTCTGAGATGGTGATAAAATAGTTCGAAATAAAATCAAGTGAAATAATTTCATGAAATAGTAGCAGGATAATTTGGAATAAAATTTGTTGGATGGTTTGTAGGATACATAGGAGAACCTTATCGAGTAGTAATAGTCTACTAATTGGTCGAGAATAAAGTTGGCCTAACCCCTAGTAAGATAGTGATGTATCGTCGTGAAATGATGGAAAATTGGGCAATTGGAGTAAGGAATGAAATAAACAAGGTGGTGATTATCGTAGAGATAATAAATGATAAAGATTACATTAGGTAGAAAGGTGCTTATTATCTGTTCCTGTTGGTGGTCTAATCGTGTTTCAAGTGTAGGAGTAGTAGGCGGTCTAGCAACGATAGCCCTAGAACTCTCACAGTCCTCAAACCTATGAGATGGTGTAGTGTCTATAGTCTTAGTGGTAGGTGGTAATGGTGTGTCAAATCATGCACGCTTCCCAAGCTGCAAGTCAGGTATATGAGTATCGTGTATGAGATGTGATGGTACGGATGGTGCTCGAAATGATAATGATGATGAAAATAATGACAATGATGATAATGGAAATCCTTGTGGTGAGTTAAGAAAATAGGTTCATTAGGACTAAACCTATAAGTTCTACCCAATGGTATGATCTGTCCCAACTAAGTGATAAAAATTGTCCTGATCCTACCGTGAATCAATAGTGATCGTGATGGTGTAGGTGCAACTTCGTCCTCCTAAAAGGTCTCAGTGTCATCATCTGATGTTATCGGTGTTGAGTCAACTCATGTTAAAATTGTGATAGGGAATGACAAGGCATTCTCCATGTCAAAGTTATACGAGTATAATGGGATGGGTATTTGAAGGCATCCATGTGACAATCGAGTTCGAAATGAAAGTAAATAACTCGTGAAATGTGCGTATAAAACCGCATGTAAAGTGAACATGCACTTATGATGAAATGATGAGATGCTATGATAATGTAGTTATAGTCTAGGGTCAATGATGCAACCTAGTTCTCTATAACTGTAGCTCTGGTACCAATCTGTCACACCCCCAAATTACCTGTTTTGCAGCGGAATGGAATTCCTGGGGATAGACTGTCATAGCACCACAATCACAGTTATATTGAACGACCTAAAGTGTCGTTTGAAAAGAACATCGTTTGATTTAGTAAAACAATCAGAGTTTACAAAGTATAGGTCCCAAATGTTTACAAAGTTTGCGGAAACATAAATATATTACAAGTCCAAACGATGGTTTTGAAAGAAAGTGCCATAATGTACAATGATATAAGTCGACGCCGCGACTCAAAAGGTGGTTCCTAAACCATGTCATGATGATAATGCCTCAGTTACCTGAAAATACATTGCTAAAACGGTCAACAATAATGTTGGTGAGAAATCATAGGTTTATGTAAATGTTTTATACGACTACGCAAGTATAGATCAGGCATGACAATCATGTCACGTAAAAATGTTACTGGTATGACAAACATGTCACATAAAAATGTTACAGGCATGACAATTTTGTCACGTAAAAATGTTACAATTGCTTAAGCCCATGACACCGAGACGAGACTATTCATAATGTATGCCCCTGCAGAGTGTTTGCCAGACAACTCAATAATGTTATTAAATGAGATGCATCCGTATGACTAGTTGGGATTCACCAACCCGGATGGAGGCGTCACCCTCGATAGATCTATCCACTCACCCTCGCTTCTAAGATTAACGGTTCATGTTCAGGTAATGGGGACTTTCAATTGGCAATGCGGTAACTTAAGCAATGTAAATGAATTTAACATACTTGGTATCGTAATAAAATGTTGTGCAATGTATTCTCCCCCGTATGTTTGAAATGAAGTAAAAACTTGAATAAATCGGGGCTATGAAGACTCACTTGATAAACTGGTATGATGACAAAAGTGAGTACACCGAGGTATAATGTGATGCTTTAACCGGGACCTATTACCAATGATATGATATGTAATGAGTTGCAATGTAATGTTATGCATGCATTTCGTATGTTATTTATACCATTTGCGAGTTTTGAAAAAATATTACTTATCGTCGAAAAATACTCTTTTGACGTCTTGACCAATCAAAAATCACTTTACAAGTATTTACGTCAAAATGTCATCCTACAATGGTTTTGTAATGATTTATAGTGAAATTTTCACTTTTCGTCGTAAAACAATGTCGTCGGAAATTTCATAAAAGTGACAAAAATGGCTTCGAAAAACTAGTCGTAAAATGGTTGGAAAGTTTGTATCAAAATATAGAAGTTTCAGTTCAGGAGTTTTCGTCATAAAGGTCTCGAACATAAAGATAATAAGGGTTAAAGATGGTGATTTTGTCTAATTGTTGTGTAAAAATGAGTTTCGGCCAATTTTAAGCATCCGTAAATAATTTATTACAACTCCGCTATACAAACGGTCGATTGTTTTGAAAAATATGCTCGGTGATCTTGATTTTACTAGAAGACATTTCGTTTCAAAAAGTTCTACATCATAGTTAAAAACAGCCGTCAACATGGTCATTTTAGTTACCGTAACACTTATCTCGTAAAAATAATATAGTTTTTCTAAAAATAATAGTTACGGCAAAGTTATGAAAACGTGCATATCTTAGTCGTTTCAATTCCGTTTTCTACGTATTATATGTCCTTAGCTTCGTATCAAAGTATACTAATATATTTTTTATAAGTCGAAATAATTTGTAAAGCTTAAGGCTCGTTTTTGACTCGTACAAGATAAAAATAGTATGCTGAAATTTCTGAAAAATATATATTTCGTCGTCAAACTTTAAAAATTCATAACTTCTTCGTTATAACTCCGTTTTTATCCGTTCAAGCGGCCACGGATTCGTTTTAAAGTATATTTTCTAAATATCAAGGCCAAAAATTCGTGCCTACTGTCGGATTTTCCAGAAAATCAAAACAAGGGCAGAACACTTTTTATACTTATCGAAAATAGTTTTTCTCGTACCAAACCTATTCTAATCCCTTCAAATCAACTCCGAAGCTAATCTAATCCTACCATACACCTTCTTAGGGTGTCATGGGTTCCTAAACATCATCAAGACCAACATATACCAAGGGTATAATTATAGGATGACTTTATATATATATATTTCTAAAAATCATGTAAAAATGGTATAAACAACACAAATCATGCATGCTTGCTCCAAAAATGAAGAGATACTTATGAAATGAAAAGGAGATATGAAAAATATAAATGATATGCTTACAAGTTAATATGATGAGGTGCAAAGAACAAGGTTAAACCTAAACACTCTTGGTTTTTATTTCAAAACCTTATAAAGAGTATTATCTAGATTGTTAAAACACTTGGACTAGCAAAATTTTTGATCCCTTGAAAACCCTCTTGAAGGCCGGTTATGATGAAGAAAAACAAAGAGAGGAAATGTTTTCTAACACTTGTAAAATTATGAGAGAATGAATGAGAAAATGTATAAATAAGACTTTTATGTATGAGTGTAATAATATACAATCAAAGACCATGCTCAATTTATTACTACCCTCCCCCTTGGTCGGCCAAGGGGGGAGGGATGTAAAGATTTTTTTTTTTTTTTTTTTTTTTTTTATAAAATGTATAAGTATGTATTTGTAATAAAAGGTGTAAGTGAAATTGTATAGTTAAATGCAACTTGTAAAGTAAATGGAAATTTTTTAGGTAAAAGTAATTGTTAATAGATCAAAATAGAGTATAATGATATTATAAAAATTGTAAAAATACATTCCTTGTAAAATTTGAGTGATAAAATAATTATCGAGTAGTTTTTAAGAAAAACGTCGTAATAATATAACTTTAACGATTTATATACCAAATAAATTTAAAGCACTAGGTAAACTAAAAATATAGTTTTTATAAACTAAATGTAAGTTAAAAAATACATCGGGATCATTTTTGAAAGTAACGGATTAAATATTCAAAATAATAACTCACGCGATAACGTTTATTTAATATATAAAAATTACGCGTTAAATGTGAAATGCAATGTCATGAATGAACTATCATGATGCAAATGATGTCAATGAAATGTAGACTAATCTTAGTCCATATGAAATGTTCGTGATGATATGATCATGGATTCGCCGCTAAACCTTAAAGGTTACGCGAATTTGAAACACGTAAACCTAGTTTACGATAAATGTTGAAATAGTGAGGCATAAATTGTTTCGAGAAATGACCTGGAAGTACGGGTTGTCACATGGTGTCACTAAAAGGAGTTGATCCTAACAATGATTGTTGAATAGAAGCCATACATGCAAGAAATTCATCAAATCCAGCTAACTTTACACCCATATCCTCTTGGATATCTTTACGATCACTCACAAATTCATTAGAACAATAAGAAGCAATTCTATCTATGAAATACAATTATTCCTCATTTGTTAGTGATTCAAATGCAACTTCACTTGCTATATTAACAAATGAAAAGGGTTTTACGAACAAAAACACAAAGAAGAGGGATAGACTACAAGAAAGTTAATTAAAAGAAGAAAAAAAAGCTCACTTGATAGGAATCAAGCGAGTGAACCTAATCGAGATAAAAAACTAACTAGATATTTTATTCCCCAGCAGCGGCGCCAAAAACTTGATGCGTGGGTTTGGGGTCGAAAGACTTCCTTTTCAACGAGCAAGCTTTACAACCCACTAGACAGTGTACCTAATCGTTGCAATGTAGTATGGGTAAGCCCAGGGGGTTGATCGTTCTCTAGGGGAATATAGATGCTAGGTAGAGATGTATGACGAGAAGGTAAGGTTGAGGGAGATTCTTTTTAGTCTTTTTTATGTTTTTTTTAAAGCAAGTAAATATCTCGGGGTATAGGAGTGGGGGCGGGGGGGGGGGACCAATTTTGACTAATAATTAATTAAGCTAATGACTAATTAAACTAATGAAAATAGAAAGATAGGCTATGTATTGTAAAGTGTGCTCTTATGATGATTAAAAGTGTGTTTACTTAGATGTTCTTACTCCCTAGTTATCTCTTATTGGTCGGTTGAATTGTCACATCCTCATCTTAATTGGTGCATTGCATTCCGAGTGGTCATAGGTGGGGTACCTAATTCCCTAGTTCTATGAATTGTAACTCTCCTCTAGACTATTCGGGATCGCCAAGTACCGTAGTATCTCGCCCGAATACTCTACTATCCTAAAGCTACAACTTACGCAATAAAAAAAACGATGGCTCAAGTGCACTCTCAAGCTTTATGCTATTTAGGACGTTCAAGCTCGCAACAATTAAAGAAGAAGCAATTTTTCCTTACTCTAGCATCTACCAATTAAGATAAGAGACAACCTAACAATAATTAACAACTAGGTTTTAAAGATCTAACCTAACACAATAGTAATTTAGCTACTCATGATAAATAAGCAAGCATACACACAAACAATTAAACATACGGTAGACATGATGATAATATGGATTAACAAACTTATCTTATGATGTAAAGAAGGGTTTGGAACCCTAAAATACTGTCAAAGTCGGACTACACACAAGTTAGGGTTTGATCTCCAAAATTCTACCTCTCTAAATGCAGAAAAATAGAATTCTATATATAGATTTACAAGTGCGACGACGTCGCCTTTTGCTGGTGACGCCGTCTGGTCGCCGTCTTTCGGGTTTCGTTTGGGCTAAGTCATCGTTGGGACGGCGTCAGTTGATGAGTGTGACGTCGTCTATCTTCATGAAGGACGTCGTCTTGAGATGGTTCTTGGACTTCTAGTGTAGAAATTAAGGGAGACGCCTTTTAGATATTAGGCGTGACGCCGTCATGCTTTAGAACCAAAATTTCACCTGAGTCGTCGCTTGCATTCTAATTAGAAAACTTCCTGAGGGATGGCGTCGCCCTTTGGGTTGGGACGTCGTCAGGCTTGCACAATTGCCTTTGATCTTGACTTTGCTTTTTTCTTCATGTTTCGCTCCTTTTCGTCCAAATATGCTTCATTCCAACATTTTGCTTCCAAAAGACCTAAAATGTGAAAAGGAAGGTTTTAAGTAGTAATGGATATAAAATGTATCGATTTAGGGCTTAAATGACCCCCTAAAAACATATGTTTTAAATCCTTATCAAGTAGCCTCAAACGCAACACATGGGGAGCTATTTCAACCTCGATTAACAGTCTCAAGCAAAAAGGCATTGATCTCAAATTTTTTTTGTTCTTGCAAGATAGGCAATGGAGCGGATGCTTGGTTTTGGGATGACTCCTGGTGCGAGGAGCAACCTTTAAAGGTGGCATTCCCTCGTATTTATCTCCTTGATACTGATAAAAGATGTAACATTGCTAGTCGAGTTCGCCTTCTTAACTGGTCTTCGGTCTTAAGACGTAATCCAAGAGGTGGTGTGGAGTCGGTTCAGTTTAGAGAATTAAAAACTGCCATCGGAATATTAGTCTTTCAGACCAAGGTGACTCTTGGAAGTTATGCTTCAGTGGGTTTCCCAGTTGCCTCTGTTCGTTCCTTGATTGATTCTCATATTTTGGATACGGATATTGAAGCTACACGTTGGAACAAAAATATTCCCATCAAAGTTAATGTGTTCTTTTGGAGACTGAAGCTTAATAAACTCCCATCTAGAGTTAATTTAGATAGGAGAGGTATTGAAGTCGTTTCGATTCTTTGCCCCTCCCGCTTTGGCGATTTCGAGACACTTAATCACTCCTTTTTTAATTATGGCATGGCGAAGGATTTGTGGTCTCTCTTGGCTATGTGGTGGAAGTTGGATATCCCGATTTGTGGCAATATTGCATAGTGGTATGATTGGTTAGGTTTCGTGCATGTTCCTCCTAAGGTTCGCTCGTTCCTTAAAGGGGTGGGGGACTCTCATGTGGTCTATTTGAAACTTCCGTAATCTCTTGATTTTTTCTAGCTGCCCTCCAAAGAAGGCGACACTATGGATTCCAAAGTCTCTCAATATTTTCTATAGATTTCTTCTAGAAATCCTAATTGTAATCTTAGTTGGGTAGGTTGGTTGAAAACCCGCGTAGCTTCTATAACTTTTATGTAATCTTTTTCTCTAGCTTTTGCTAGTTTCATGTTACATCCGCTGTTAAAAAAAGAAAACATGACTTTTGTAATTCCTTAGAAAATCGTTAGACTATGATCTTGAGTCTTGACATTTGTAATTCTTTGGAATGTTTAAATTACATAAACGAGGTGACGTAAGTTTAACTATTCTTCGTAAATGTGCTGACATTCATGCCAAAACTCAACTTTTAAGGGTTTGAGTTTGGACGATAGAAGCACTTGAAATGTGAAGGAGTATATTACGTATCTAAAACTTTAGACTTAAATCTTTTTTAAGAACGACACCATACTTGAAATCCGACCCTTGAGTTAAATCATACAAATGGGCAGGCCCCGGGACCCGAACCACTAGGAGAGACCCGCGAAGGGAAATTCCTAGAACTCACGGCTTCACACTAAGAAGGAAATCCAGATTTTCTTTGTCTCTTTAGAGACTCGAACCCGGGTAACACCCCCCCCCCCCCCCCCCCCCCCCAATCAATTGGTTTAAGACTTAACATTTATGATATGGGACAGAATCTTTTAGTATATAATAGCAGGGTACCCGCGCGATGCGGCGGCGGGATATCCCGTGACTAAATTTTTCAACGGACAAATGTTATTTTGTTTTGGGCCGCTGGATTTCAGATTTTTTGTAAACTTAATTAGATTGTATATTGTGGTTAAATAGCTGTATATTTTTATGAATAGGTGAATTAAATTGTGTATTAATTGTATGTGTTAAATAGTGTTTTTTTAATTTTTATTTGTCCCTTAACTACTTGTAAATTATACTTTTTTATTTGTATTTGTTTAAAAATCTATTTTAAAAAGTGTAAATTATACTTTGAAAGAGTATATTTGCTCCCAACACGCTAATTTACACGGATACTATGTTTTATATTAAAGATATAAAAAGGTTCACAAGTCAAGTTACAAGGCTTTATCTCTTAAGAATGGCAGAAAGCTCTCGATCGTGCTTGTCTTTATTAAATAAAAATATCATTCTATATGAAACACATGAAATACTCCCTACGTCTCAACTCTCAAAATAAAAGTATTCTTTAGTATTCTCTCCGTCTCAAAATTTATGTTTATTTTAAAATTTTCAATTAAACTTGATGTTATATATATGTTTTTTATTATATAATACTTGATAAAAATTATATTAATAAAAATAGTTTTAAAACCGAATTTCATTTATATATTTTGCATTAAGTATAAGATATATTTAAGGTGAAAGTTTAATTAAAAAAATTAAAATAAACATAAATTTTGGGACGGAAAGAGTAATGACGAAGGAAGGCATATTAATATCCTCTTAATATTAATATGCTCAAAGTGTGACCCAGGCATGAAAAACTACAAAGAAAAGTATAATCACATTTTTCATCCAATTGCTCCTAGGACAACGACGTAATTTATTTTGAATAAAACTTTTTTTTATACCCAGTGTAGGCATTATCCTCGAGATGCTTCTTTGATATTCCAAAGCACGATTATAATTACTATTTATACCATTTCAATGCTTCATTGCAGCCACAATTTCAACACAATCACCTTTAAAAAATGGCGGCACGTTACGAGCTAGAAGTCACAGTTACCTCGGCGAAAAACTTAAAAAACGTCAACTGGCGCCACGGCCCACTTAAACCCTACGCTGTGGTTTGGGTCGACCCCAAAAGCAAATCCACAACACGCGTCGATGAAACTGGTGATGAATCACCTATCTGGGATCAAAAACTAGTAATCCCATTCAACGACCCGATCGAAGAATCAACTCTTTACATTGATATAGTTCATGCTTACCCTGAAGAAGACACCAAGCCATTAATCGGCTCAGCTAAACTCAAGCTCAAAGACGTCGTTGATGACGTTGGATTGGGAAAGTTGTATACAGATAGTTTACAACTAAAACGTCCCTCGGGACGACCGCATGGGAAAGTGGAAGTGCAAGTATTAGTTAAGGATCCTCGATATCAAGCGCGTGATCCTTACTATCCCCCACCTTACGGTGTACCTGTTGCTCCAACTCCCCAGCAACAACCCTACACTGGGAACTATCAGTATGGAGCACAGCCACCCTCAGGATATCCCTATGCGCCATACGGTGGTCCTCCTCAGTATGGACAACCCGGTTATGTTAGTGGACAACCCTCGTATGGAGCGTATCAGGAGGAAAAGAAGAGTAGCAAGTATGGCATGGGGACGGGACTCGCGGTTGGTGCTGCGGCAGGGTTGTTGGGTGGATTGGCTATAGCGGAGGGAGTTGATTATGTTGAAGATCATATCGCGGATGAAGCTGCTGATAAAGTTGAGGATGATCTAGGTTACGACGTTGATGATGATTATTGATTGCATTGAATATATATAATTGTTGAAATGTCTATTAAATAATTATTGATGTGGAAATCATATGTGTTTTTATTAATTAAAGTTTCTCTTTTACAACTATTTTATTAAATAAAGTTGTGTACGTGTGACTCTCAAGTTAGGCGAGAACGATTTAGGCTCGGTGTATTACATAACTCCCGCCCCAACTTTTGATGCATGCCCATAATCTGTGCATTACAATTTATACAATACAATATTGTAATGTACAAATTATAGTACATGCATAAAAAATTATGATGTGAGTATCACCTCCCATACATATACAGACTAGAAAAGATTAACAGTTTAATTTTTTCTGCTTTTCTTTTTTTCATTCGGACCAATCCGCCTACCTGAAGTTAAAGCCACGACGCGCCGTTGGAAAACTATCCTCACATACCCGGCTTTGGTGAAAAACATGGGATGGTAAGTGTTATTTGTTTTTAGGATTAAAAACCTAAATGGCCAACGAATTTTTAAAAATTTTCAAATACTAGTAATGTACTTTTTAAAATATCACCAACCAAACTTTACATTTTTTCAAATACAACCAACTTTATCAAAGGTGACCGGTTATAACTGGTTACCAAGTACAAAATACCGCCACATCAGCGGGTTAGCAGGTCATTTCGTCCATGTAAGCATGTTAACATGTCCATCTATCCATTTTCTTTTTTCTTTTTTTTCCACCTCATAAACACAAATGCAGATCTCTTTCCTCTTTCATTTACCTCACTACTCTCTCTCACTAACTCTTTTATCTCTCTACAAATCCGGCAACAGATCTACATCATATAAACTCGTCACCACCTTAAACCCACCACTGGTCAAACACAAAAATCTTAATATCGCAAGTATCCTATATATTTCCAAATGGCTCTAAACTACCTAGGATCAAAAAGCCAAACACCACAGCTGCAATGTCATCACCACCACAAAAAGCTGTTGAATATGTCGAATCAAACATGATCCTTAGATTATGAATCGTGTCAACAGCAAAACACGCAATTGACCGTATCGGTGAATTTCTTCGACAAGGAAAACTATCAAAATAGGAATACCAACATCAACAATAACCCATGAACAAGCTCTGTCTTTAAACATACCTTAGTTGGATCTTCATACCCACCTGGTTCTTGATTTAGCTATTGATGGTGCAGATGAAGTTGACCCGAATATGAATTTGGTTAAGGGTCGTGGAGGGTCACTGCTCCGTGAGAAAATGATTGAAGGGTGTTGTAAAAAGTTTGTTGTTATTGTTGATGAGTCAAAACTGGTGGATTATGTTGGAGGTAGTAACTTGGCTTTGCTAGTTAAGGTTGTTCCGTTTTGTTAGAAATTTACTGCGAGTAAGCTGCAAACATTGTTTAAGGATAAGAAAATGAGGTGGAAAAGATATTGGCCAAACACACAAAAAGGATTGTGTTGGTTTGATTGCGAGTAGATATAAGGAAGGAATGGTCTTAATGTAATTTGTGGTTTGGTAATGAAAAAAGAAAGGGGTTTGGTGGTTTTGGATTTTTTTGTATGTTTTTGTTATGGTTTTTGCTAGATTTGTAAGTGTTTTTTGTTATGTTTTTGATTTGCGTGTGCGGAAGTGGTTTTGATTTAATAACAATGCTAAAGGTTGGGGAAAAGATCCGACCTTTAACGGGTCTAAATCGGGTAACAAAAACAATCTGGATAAAAACGAAATTCCACGTAGATGAAAAAATGAAGTGGAAAATCATATGGGTATATTGGTGATATTTACAGATAACAGCAAGTTTGATTGGTGATAACGGTATTTTAAAGAGTGCATTACCCGTATTTGAAAATTTTGGAAAATTCGTTGGTAATTTAGGTCTTTAACCCTTATTTTTATGTGGTTGTAGCATTCTGTTTTAAGAAACACTTTTTCACTTTTTTCATTTATTTATTTTATTTTATTATTATTTATTTTTTTTTTCACTTCATACTTCATCAAAATTTGGTCATAAACTTTCACTTCTTCAACCGAAACTATATCTATTTCTCTTTCATTCCTTTCTTTTAAAAGCAAAAAGAAAGGAACAAACAATCCTTTAATCTTGTAGATGAAAACTTTAGATATACCTTTTCTTCTACAGACATTTTTTTCTGCGTACATGGTTTGCAGATTAATACATAAAGTCTTTGAAAAAACAAACGACATCTAGTTGTCACCAATACCTCGTCGCGAGGGAAAGAAAATGAAGCCAACAATTAAAAAAAATGATATGTTGTTCTATAATATATAAGAAACTTTTTGTATTTAACTAGTTTTAAATCTCCGTTTACGCACGAAGTTTTTGGGATAAATTTTTGTTAGACTCATTTTCGTAGATTGTATATGAACATGACTAAAGAAAAACATGAAATGTTTCCAGTAATGAAGTATTTTAAAACATATTCCAACTTGTAAAGCTATTAATGAAGTACTACGTATAAAAATGGACGAAAACGTTAAAAAACTGACGAAAACGTAAAAAGAATGAAAACAGATAAAAACGGACGAAAACGTAAAAAACAGACGAAAACGTAAAAAATGAATGAAAACTTAAAAAAAAACGGAAGAAAACGTATAAAAAACGGATGAAAACGTATAAAAACGGCCGAAAACGTAAAAAACGAACGAAAACGGATAAAAATAGACGAAAACGAGTTCGAGCTAAAATATGGTTATATACACCACTGGACGCGTAGTCCAGTGGATGGGGTGTTGGTTTTTGAAGCAACAAACCCGGGTTCGAGACTTACTAGTCCCTTTTTAATTTATTTCCACAAAAAAAAAATTGGACACCATACATCTTGTGACACCCACAAAATCGGGTTTAGCGGAAGCATACAAGTCAAGGGTGCCACTAATTGGTATCACAACACAAGTATAGAATAACGGATTTTTCTTAAGAAAACTCATTTATTCAAAATAAATCAAAGTTTACAATCAAACTTAATGCGGAAATACATGCCCATAATAAATAAGCGGTCCCAAATACAAATATCAGAGTCGTCTATGACTATGACATGCCACTGCCCAAGCTCCTCCAAAAGTAAACTATCGCCTCAAAATATGAAAATACATGCTAAAAGTGTCAACACGAGGTTGGTAAGTTCATAGGTTTGCATAAAAGTATAGTGAGTTCAAAAGAGCCTTTCGATCATTGTGACGCCCACAATGTCGCGAAAACAGAGTTTACCTTACGTAAATAGTAATGTGGACCACAAGGTTTTCAATTACAAATCATTTCTTACGAACAAGACAAGTTTAACCAAGGCATACCATGTCTGGCTCACAGTATCAAAACCAATATCCGCAAAACAATCATAATAAAACAACTTGGACCAAATAAAAATCATATAAGTTATCTATTACATAGGCTAAGTCATGCAACCGACACTCGACATATAACATATATAAACAAGCCCCTAACGGTGTTTATCCCTAACCACCGTATCCGACATGCTATACGTCCGACCAATTGGCGCTACCAACTGTGGACGGCGCGTCCCCCTGATAGATCTATCTATAACATTCGCATTTCCCCGCAGGAACTAAAGGTTCATGAATGGGTAATTTGGGATACTACCTTAGCCTAATCGCGTAATAACTTCCATAATTCCACAAAAGCATTTCCAGGTCAAAATCAAAATAGTTTTCCAGCACTTGTGTCCACATATAACGTATTTAAACTAAATCACGCATTTCAATAAACCAAGTAACAATCATTTATTCAAATCAATCAACCAATTCATTTAGTAAAAACGAGCATGTATTCTCCCCTAAAACAGTTCATAAACAATGAAAAGTAGGGGCCATGAACTCACCTCAACAGGAAGCAACGTAAGAATCACAACTGGCATCGATTATCAAAACACAACGGTAACAAGAAATAAGGCACATCGATAATCAAACAGCACGACACAACGGTACGTCATCGACACAACCTAATAGTATTTCGCTATCTCAAAATACGACTAGCAAAGCAATTGAATTTTCGAAAGGCAACATGTCTTAGTTTTCATGGAATACTCGTATCAAAGATTTCAAAAATCCGATACCAATATCTCAAAATTTTAGTTTTAACGTTTCGTGTGGTGGTAAGGAAACAAAGACTCGACATACAACTCATGCCAAAAGTATCATCCAAACGTAACTCACACCAAAACATAATATATATCCCAATATATTATGAGGAATAGTCAAGAAGTATTGACGAAGACTCACGTCGAGAAGACCATGACCAAAAAGATATCAAGACAATAATGACACATAATTATTTCAATAAATAAGTCAAATAGTAAGTTTCTGTGTTTACCCCATAATCCTAAATTGTTTAGAAAGCCATTTTTGTTTAATAAGAAAACACAATATGCTTACTAGTTTATAATCTTATAAGTTTGGAAAAGTTTTATAAATTTCGGCATGACGCGTCTATTTATACAATGTTCCCAATTCATCGTGACTTTAAATAAACCGAGTTTGAAATTACAATATTTATAGATTTTGTTTCGTTATCATTCACGTAATTATTAGCTTTGAGTTTATTGAATATTTTGTGAGTGCTCCGTGTCTAATATATTAAATTCTTGTCGAGTCTAATATATTATACCGTTAAGTCCCAAAATGTCCAATAAGTTCAACGTCCAATATCGTAAATCCAATAACGATCCAATGATTTCAATCCAATATATGTCAAGTCATAATCCGTATCAAGTGTAAATTTCAAATCAATGCCACAATCTCAATTATCAATATCCAAAGTAGTAGATTCCAATGTGATATGAAACATTACCAAGGTTACAATCCATTATTAACCAAAACATACCAATATCCCCATAGTCAAAACAATATAGATCATGTCAGTTAATTATCCAATAACCCAAACATAGAATTCGACACCAGTTAAATCATATTTAATTTTGATAAAACAATTATGACACTATAAGAATAGTTTGCTTCCTAACACCTACGAGATTAGAAAGGATCATAAAGGAGCTCCAATTATAAATTGACACCAACAAACTAACGACCCAAGACAAACAATAACGACAACAACCATCACCTTAATGCTTTAACGTTACCAAGACCAACAAACACTCCCATTTTCATATTCTTCAACCAAGAACGAGCAACAAAATAATAACAAGCAAATCCATAATCAAACGAGACCAAACCAGGTCTTGAACCGTAACCCTAAATGGGTTTTTACGCCAACCGCTGCTAAACAACAACAATAACATCAACATAACCATGAATCAAGCGTAAGATTCAAAACAAAACACACATCCGGGTCGACTCGACCCGTTATAAACCGAAACAAATACCCCTCTAGACCACGTTCACCGCACGAAACTTATGTCTAGAGGTGGCAAAACGGGCGGGCCGGGCGGGCACGGACACGGGCTAAAACGGGCACGGGCTAGAATGGGCACGGGCATAAACGGGCACGGGCTAAACGGGCACGGGCCAAACGGGCACATGTTATACAAATCGCTTAATAAAAGACCTAAAACGACTAAATAAATTCATTAAACGTAATGTCTTATTTATATTAACAAAAATAAATATATTATATAAAAAAATCTTTAAACGATCGTTAACATTCAACAATTGAGAGAAAAAAAAAGTGCCCGTTTGTGCCCATTTAAGTTTTCAATGGGCTATATGTGTCCATTTCAAAAAAAGAATGGGGCTAAATGTGCCCAAATCTTTTAAAAATGTGCCCATTTAGCCTATCTTTTTGCTTCTGAGCACATTTTGCCACCTTTACTTATGTCAAAACATTTTTATTCCACGACTTCATCCATGAAATTATGACAAAACCCTTAATAAACTCGCTTTTATTTATCAACCACACTAATCAATTCTAAAAGCGTTTTTAAAACCATTTTCAAATTCCATGAAAACAATATGAAACATTTTACAATCGGTAAAAAAAAGAACAAAGAACAATAAAAATTGAGCTTTGATTCTCGGCTTACCAACAAGACACGATGGAGGGAAAAAGGAGACGAGGTGATGGTGGTATCCGCGAACCAAAACGCAACTGGAACCAAAACGCACCCTACGCGACCCGTATTTCTACACTTGATCCAAACTCACGTTGCAAACACAATCCTTCATCCACATTCAAGAATGATAGTGGCAGTGTGATGAGGTGGTTGTGGCAGTTAGCGGCGGTTGTGGTGGTCGTGGAAGGAGTGGCGGCCAAGTGGTAGTGAGGTGGTGACGGCTGCAGAAAGTGGAGAGGAGAAGGGTTAGGGTTTGCTCCAAAGTGCACTAACCCTAAATGAGAGTTTTTAATCTTTTATATTACCACAAGGACAAATTTTTGCCAAATTCCAAAGTAGAGGGGTGGCGAACATAAATAACTCACAGGGACCTGAAGTGTCATTTTTGTAAACTTAGCAATTTAGAGGTTCGGGGCTCATCTGGACTATCAAACGTCCTATTCAACTCACGAAACTGACGTCGTTCCGTCTAGAATAATTTTTCCATTAAAAATGATTATTTACACGAGCAGTTCTCATATAAATCATAAAAGCTAAATTAAATCGTCGGTTGTGCCAGTACGCGTTGTGTGAAAAATCCACATTTCGCGAGATAACTTCTTGTTTTCATGTCGAATGAGCTCAGGGACGTTCGTAAATGAAAAACATACATAATTCCTTGAAAAACAAATATCTGGAAAATATCGGGGTGTTACACATCTCTCCGTTAGTAAAGTTGGCCACCATACATACCCCCGTAGTAAAATCAGACCCGAGGACTAACGATGCAAATAATTCCTCTTGCGTTAAGAGATAATAAAGAAATAATTTGCAGCGTTAGTCCTCACTGACTGATTCTTGATAAGGATTTAAAAGGTACGCTTTTGAGGGGTAATTTAAGCCCTTAATTGACCACTTTTATATCTGTTACTGCTTAATTTCGTTCCTTTTCACTTTTTAGGTCTCTTAAAGGCAAATTGCTGGAATAACACTTATTCGGACGAAAAGGCGTGAATATATGAAGAAAATGGCCAAGCCAAGATCAAGACACTCAAGTTGCTGGAATTGAAGGTGACGACGTCACAGTTAGAAGGCGACGTCGTCGCAACGTGCTCCAATTTTATGACGGCTCAGTAGCGAAATTGCTATTTTGTACCCGACGACGTCAGGTTATAAAGAGTAGGGCGTCACAACTCAGTCGGCCTAGATTCAGATCCCAACGGCGTCAGAAGGTGAATCCGACGGCATCACAACCATAAGGTGACGTCCTCACAAGGGGACGTGATCAAGAGGAAACCCTAATGACGGCGATCCGACTGCGTCACATTTAAAGAGTGACGCCGTCGCAAGTTGTAACTCAAGTCTTTGTCATTCGTAACGGTTAAAGCTCGAACAAGGATCTCGAAGAATCATGCATCCAACCAACCCCGATATCTTCAGATACTAAGTACACGCACCCGTGATATCCCACTTCAACCTCAAATCAATAATAAATAATTCTCGCCGTAATCACATCGTGCTGTTAAATGCCCAAAACTAGCCTTCGTTAAATGTTTAAATGAACTTTAATAATGGTTTCCCGATCTTGTCAAAAATTATGTATCCTCGTGAAAATTTGTCGCTTTTTCATTTTTAATCCCAAATATACACATTAACCAATGATTATATCAATGATTAATCATAATAAACTTTTAGCACTAATAAGAAAAATTAGGCCAATAATTTGATGTGTTATATAGGACCAAATAAATGACAAATCCCACGAATTAGTAATAACACGTTTAGTAAAGCGATTTCAGCCCAGTCCATCCCCATTTTATTACAGCCCATCAAGAGTAAATGACATTGAATTTACGGGCCCAATCAAGCAGTATCCGGGCCCATCTCACATGCTCTAATCCACAGGGTATTTAACACCACATTAACACACAATAACCCTAATAAAACTCAGGCAACTCTTAACCCTAAATCAAAATCCGTCCGCCCCCAACCTTCTTTCCATTGATCATACCAATCCAAGAATTCACCTCCAAACCTCAAAAACAATAATCAATTAATCATCTCATCAATAAATCTTTCAATCCGAATCAAAACACAAACAAATCAAGCCTATACCCTAACCTGAAAATATGTTGGTAGCACTTATACGAATTGAGACGGTGACTTCAAGATACTTTTGAGGTCGCCTAAGGTAGGTTATTTTAGGTTTAATTCGTTTTTGAATCGAACATAGATTAAGAAATAACAAAGTCGTTATCTTTTTTTTCTTTAGTTTCGTATAATTAATGAAGCTTAGTCTTCCAAATATAGATCTATGATGAATACTTTATCATGTTTATGATCTTTTAAAGGTCTACAAATCTGTTGGAACACACGATAAGAGTCTGAGATCATATATTATTATTGTATTCGAGTCTTGGTGGTGGATTGAAGATGAGGTCGATGTTGTCGGTGTCGGTGTTTGTCGGGAGTTGGGGATGGGATTAGATTGGATTTGTAATAGTTAGATTTGGTATTATAGGTTATACAAGTGTGGTATTATATTTCCTGTATTCTTTTTCGTATGGATATCTTGACCAGTGAAGATGAATCGAATCTGAGGTTATACGAGTGTGGTATTGTTGGTATTGAAGTCGTGGTCTTGGTGGAGTTATCGTGGTCGAGTATTGTCTTATTCTTCTTCTTCATTTCTTCTGATCATACGCGTAATAAAAACAAGAAACGGTTTAGGCGTAAGAAATATTACGCGTAAGACCTTACGCGTAAACATCCCTTACGCGTAAACATGGTCTTATGCGTAAACTCGGTCTTACGCATATTACCTTACGAGTAACTTTCCAAGCTACCCGTAAACAATCTTAAGATCCTTTGGCCTAAAACTAGGGTTTTGACCCGTGTTGACTTTTTTCGGGCGAAGTATTCTGACAAAAAATCTGTCCAGACTGCAAGTAACCCAAAAAAATACATAGACTGACCCAATTTGACTTGACCAGAAACCAACAATAATATCACGGATATTGGATTCAAAAAAATATGAGTGTAAAAAAGATGACAAAAAATCTGTTGAGTAACAGTTTGACCATATTTTTTGTTTTGTTTTGTTTAACCCATACTAAATTTGACCAAAAACAGATACATTAAACTTGAATAAAAATCTGTTAAACACCAAAAGAATATTAAAAATTAACAATTTTGTCAAAAAATCATATTTTTATTCAAGATTTTGACAAGATAATATCACCAAAAATCAACCAATGATATAAAACCGACCTTGCTCTTGATACCAATGTCAGGATCATATTTATGGAAGATTTGGTGAATCTTATGGAAGATTTGGTGAATCGGGAGGTCTTGGAAGATGGAAGAACACCATCTTCAAGTTAGTGAGAGAAACTAGAGAGAAGGGAAAACTAGTGTGTGTATTATTATTGAAAGATGAAAGGATTACACTAAGTCTCACCCTCCTAGGAAAGTTTAGGAGCGTATTTATAGCTAGACACATACATCTATGACTATATGACATAACAAGCCCATGTGTTTTAGCTAAGGATAGTAAATGTAATCCCGTCAATGTCGTTTCATTTACGAGTTAGGAGCGATTCCAACAATTTTTTCCAGATTCTAAAGATATAAATTTTCCATAATTTTTTTTCCAGAAAATCGCAGACCAGTTTCTATCAGGATAACCTGACGGCGTCAGGATCGCAACCTGATGGCGTCATGAGGAGCAGAAACAGCTTATAACTTTTTCTCGTTTTCTGTGCTACTTATAAATTTTTGAAATTTCTCAGGTCTTAATTTTCCAGAAAATCTGTAAACATCCATTCCACAAGCATTATACGATTGGATGGAGCTTTGCAGAAAATCGTTTGTTTTCTTCAAGTGTGCAGGTTTTATTTATCAAGAAGAAGATACATACTATTGGATGGAGCTTTGCATGCATACATTCTTCTTGAAGAAGAATTTAACCACTACTTCACACGGATCCTACCGAGCTAATCAGGGGAGTATTAGTTTCTTTCGTTTTTAATTACCTTCCATTATCATAACTTTGATACTTTCGGGGAACATTGGGGACAATGTTCAGTTTAAGTGTAGGGAGGGAAAATAAAATGGGAACTTTGAAACTATGCTTATCCACTATTTGCCTTGTCCAAGAACATTTGTGTAATAAACCATGAGAAATATCGGTTAGGGTAATTTTGGCACCAAATTTAAAAATTTTCATGACATGTAGGAGTGGGCCATTAGTCTTAATAAAGCGTCTCATGGATAGGAAGTTATATGACTAGCACAAAACCCTTTACCACTCAAATTCCACCCCAAAATGTGAGGATCGCCCTTAGATTTGTAGGAATTAAAGCATTCATCTTTAATGCTTTGAGAGTGTACCGGTAGTATAATAGATTCTAGAACTTGTTTTGTGATGCATTCCGAGATCGCTAGTGAGACTACACTTGTGTAGTTAGGAATAACTAAATGATAAGAGGCATTAGGATAACCTTTGTTTGATACCCGTATTATAATTACTTCTTCTACATCGGTTGAGTAATTCCCCCACACCCTTGCGTTGTACTCATCTTTAGTACACGATACCCCTAGTTAACCCCTCAGAGCCTATCCTTTTCGCGGTTCTCGTGATGTTTCGGTTTTCAGGAATATCAATGAAGAGCATTGTTTACAATCCACCCCCAAATGTAAACCCAAATCGCCTTAGCCTACCTTGTATGCACTCACTTTTAGTGCATTATTGTTATCATACTAAACCCTTAGTTCAATTATCTAGTTGCTTGCATAAGTTGCTAAGTCGAGTCATATCCTTTGTACACAGTTTTGGGATGATTGGGACTCATGGGAAAAGTTAAATTTTATGAAGTGACGGGAAGGAACGTTAAATTCAAATTCCCTTTATTTACGTTATAATGTACTCCAAGTATTTTGATCTTTTCAATTCGAGTCAAATTAGTGTTAGAGTAATAAAAACTCAAGTGTAGGGATGTGCCTATAAATCTCTATTATTTTGATGTTATCGTAGAGGATGGTAGAGTAAAAGTGTATGAAAAAAAAATCGAAAAAAAAGAGTGTTAAAAAAATGAAAAAACATACGGGCTACCATCCTACATCTATCTTTATATTTATGTTTGTTTATTTCAAAGTTATCTAGAATTTAGAGTGTCGAGTCTTGGCTTAGCAACGCCATTCTTCTCATGCTTGTAACATAAAGATTTTTTTACTTGCCACCACTAAATCGCCTATCCCACCAAACCCTTTGTTTCCCTACCGTAAGCCTAACGTTACAACCGTTTAAAAGACCTCTTCGATAGTTTTTCCTACGTGTTTACGCCAAAGCGATAGAGGTTTGATCTAGTCTCAAGCCTATGGTAATCTATGTACTAGGACCGGTTAATAAGTGTTTATCTTCCATTTCCAATTTGATATATTTCATACACACCCGAGAGATGAGAGTATCCAAACACCACTTGTGAGGTGCTAGTATGTAATTTCCGTGCTTGTTATGACTTTTTCGGGGCTTATACTTGTTGTGAATTGTTCTAAACTAATGCTTCATGACCCCTAACTTATAAATTAATTTGCCAAAAGCACATTTTCTTGAGAACAAGCAAATACCAAGTGTATGGATATTTGATAAGGATTTAAAAGGTATACTTTTGAGGGGTCATTTAAGCCCTTAATCGACCACTTTTATATCCGTTACTGCTTAATTTCGTTCCTTTTCACTTTTTAGGTCTCTTGAAGGCAAATTGCTGGAATAACACTTATTCGGACGAAAAGGCGTGAATATATGAAGAAAATGGCCAAGTCAATATCAAGACACTCAAGCTGCTGGAATTGAAGGTGACGACGTCATAGTTAGAAGGCGACGTCATCGCAACGTGCTCCAAATTTGTGACGGCTCAGTAGCGAAATTACTATTTTGTACCCGACGGCGTCAGGTTTTAAAGAGTAGGGCGTCACAACTCAGACAGCCTAGATTCAGATCCCGACGGCGTCAGAAGGTGAAGCCGACGGCGTCACAACCATAAGGTGACGTCGTCATAAGGTTGACGTGGTCAAGACGAAACCCTAATGACGGCGATCCGACGGCATCACATTTAAAGAATGACGCCGTCGCAAGTTGTAACTTTATATATAGAATTTGAATTTTCAGACTTTTAGAGAGGTAGTTTTGTTGAGTAAAACCTAATAACGATTTTTGGCTGTCTTGGGCAGTATCTTAGGGCTCTCATACCCTATTTTACAACAAGATAAGTAATTTACTCTATTGATTCAATTATGTCTTCAATTGTATGTGTGTATGCTTGCATGTTTTCCATGTCCGGCTAATTTACTTGTGTGTTTTGTTAGATCTATGAAACCTAGGTATTGAATATTGATTGGTTGTCTCTTATCTTAATTGTAATTGACCTAGGATTGCGATAGGTCATTCGTTGTGTTTTTAATGCTTGAGTAATCTTTGTGAACATTAGTTTATAATCGCCTAGAGTTATTGTAGGCTAAACATCCAAAGATAACCTTAGAGTTAGTTTATGAATCCTAGAGATTTTGTAGGCAATAACCTTAAGGTATCCTCAAAGAGTTAGGGAAAAAAGCATACCCTACGATCTTAAAAGACACAACGCGTTAAGAATAAGGACGTGACAATTCAACCATCAATAGGAGATAACTAGGGAGTAGTAGCATCTAGGTAAACACATTTTTAATCATCATATGAGCACACATCAATTAGACATAGACTACCCCTTAGCTTTGTTAATTAGATAATTAGAATAGTAGAGTAATCGGTAGAAATAAACCCCCCAAATCCAATACCCCGAGATTCATAATTTCAATTTTCTAAAAAATATAAAAAGATAAAAAATAATCTTCCTCAACCATAACCTTAGCGTAGTAACTTCTTACTAGCATTCCTATTCCCCTAGAGAACGATATCAATCCTGAGGCTTACCCTAATACTACACTACAACGATTAGGTTCACTGCCTAGGTGGTTGAAAAACTTGCTCGAAGAAAAGGAAGTTTCCTTTGATCCCGAACGCGCGTTGTACGCGTATCAATTCTACTAACGGAGGGATGTATGGTGGCCAACTTTACTAATGGAGGGATGCATATGTGCCAAAAAAGGTAAGAGTATGTAAAGCAAGACACGAGACAAACCACAGATATGTATTTTTGACTTTTCTCTTTATATTAGTTCGTTTTCTTTTTTCGTTTTCATCCCTTTTTAATGTTTTCATTCATTTTTTTATGTTTACGTCCATTTTTTTACATTTTCGTCCGTTTTTTTACATTTTCGTCTACTTTCTTAAGTTTTCATCATTTTTTTTACGTTTTCGTCCGTTTTTAAAGTTTACATCAATCTTTTTACGTTTTACTCAGCTTTTTACATATAAAAACGGGCGAAAACGTAAAAAACTGACGAAAACGTAAAAAAATAGATGTAAACGTAAAAAAAGATAAAAATGTAAAAAATGGATGAAAACTTAAAAAAAAAAAAAAAACAGACAAAAACGTAATAAAAAAACGAATGAAGACGTAAAAAAACAAACGAAAACGTAAAAAAACGGAAGGAAACCTAAAAAACGGACGAAAACGTAATAAGACAAACGAAAACATAAAAAAAGAATGAAAACTTAAAAAAAAAACGGATTAAAACGGACGAAAACGTAAGAAATTGACGAAAACGTATAGAAACGGACAAAAACGTAAAATAGCGCACGAAAACGCATAAAAACGGACGAAAATGAGTTCAAGCATAAAAAATGGTTAAAATAAATTGATTTGGTATATATACAACACTGGACGCGCAGTCTAGTGGATGGGGTGTGGGTTTTTGAAGCAACATACCTGGGTTCGAGACTTAATAGTCCCTTTTTAATTTATTAAAGTTGTCCACCATACATCTCTCTTTTAGCAAAATCAGACCTGAGGACTAACGATGCAAATAATTTCTGTTGCGTTAGGAGACAACGGAAAAATAATTTGCACCGTTAGTCCTCATGACTGATTTTACTAACGGATGGATGTATGGTGACCAACTTTACTAACGAAATGATGTATATGTGCCAAAAAAAAGTAAATGTAAAGCGAGACACGGGACAAACCACATGGATGTATTTTGAACTTCTATCTAATATAAATTTCTATAATGAATAATAAAATTGAAGTAACAAAAAAAGATGTTTGTAGCTCACATCAAGACTTTAATAAATACTTTGTTTGTAACTTAATTGTGGTCATTTTGTTTATTCTTTTGAATCTTAACCGATTTTTATGATACATCTATTTTATTATCTTTGTTTTTAACCAAGTTGTTACTGGTATATTATTGTTTAATATAAATTTTTATTATTTTTTGTTATTGTTACAAATCATTATGTACCTACAAAATTAAAATAAAACTATGTATCTGTACAAGTGGAATGATTAATCTTCTTTTCTCATATGACGCTTAACATATTTTTGTGATGACCACTATATTAAGAATAACAATAATGACTGTCAATTTATAAATTTTTAATCTTTTGATACAACACTTCTCGACAACATATATGTTTTTTTTTTCTTTCATGTCTCAAATTTTTTTATTGCCTTATCAAAGAGCATTAAATTAATAACTTGATATTTACCTATATGTTACACCCCCAAAACTGGCACAACGAAAATAATACGGGTCACGGATGCTACTAAATTGGCACCACAACACAAAATAAAGAATAACGGATTTTTCCTTAAGAAATTTCATTTATTGTCATAAAACAAGGTTTATATCATTGTTTAGTGCAGAAATACAGGCCTACAATGATAAAGCGGTCCCAAATAATATTATAAGAGAAATCTATGGCCATGCCATGTCATTGCCTTGCGCTTCCAAAATTATGTCATCGCCTTAAAACCTGAAAATACATGCTAAAGAGTGTCAACACGAGGTTGGTGAGTTCATAGGTTTAAATTAAATGTAATTATTGAACCACAAGATTTTGAAAGGTGTGACCATTGTAACCCAATGGCACGAAATAATGTATTCTACTGCCTAAGCTCATGACACCGAAGCCTTAAGTATTATATATGTGAAATTGCCCCAATAGGTGACTTGCTAAAACACACAGTAATACCTCATATAATTATGCGCCCGTCCGACTCGTACTAGTGGTCAGTAGAGCTTATCCTACTATGGACGGGGAGTTCAATCCAATAGATCTATTCATAATATATTCGGGCTTACAACGTAATTAATGGTTCATGATGTGTGGGGACTTTATGACAATAGTAATAGCTTAGGTAATTCGTAATTGTTTAATTACTTGTGTCTAAGAGAAAATAATTGAGTATGTAACGAGTGAATTAAGTAACGCATTCGAGTAACCAAATAAGTACTCAAGTAAAACATGTAATATTTGAGTAAAAAATATTAACGTATTCAAGTAAAACAAGTATTGCATTTAGGTAAAAACAAGCATGTATTCTCACAAAAAAAATATTTCAAAACAAGTAAAATAGGGGTCATGAACTCACCTCAACAATAGTCGCCTGAAGTGGGATAAATCAAATAGTGATAGTGAGCGGCACTGACACGCGACCTAGATTAGTATGGAAAGTTTTAATTTACAGTTTTAGGTTTAAGACTCGATAACATAGTTGTTAGGATCCCGATCCTGATCTTAGGATCTTACAATTTTACGATACTGCAAAGTAAAAATGATCATGATTCTACACAGGATCTTTGCAAGCTTAAGATCTTATAGGATCCCGATCTTAACCGTACAATCTTAGGAATCTAATCCCATATGATCATACTTTTCTCGAATTACAAACTAAAAAACTATAAATTTATGAGTTGTTTTTGTATAATTCAAAACAACATGTAAATCTTTTTAAACATTTCATAATCATAATTTAAGACAACATTTCTATTATGCATTCATAGTATTTTGTGTTTATAATGTATAATAATTTGTAGATTTGTATGATATTACAAAAACTATTATGTTAGGATTTAGTAAATCCAAAAGTAAAATACTCGGTCACCCAGAGTAATTGTTAGCATTTGAAAGTTCGTAATCTTAGACGTTTAGTCTTTAGTAACTAGTTAGTTAAGTAACACCGTGGAGGACGGGCGAGTCTTTACCCACTGTATACCTGATCCACAGCCCGTAGGAGGCGTATTTTGTAAAAACTATAAATACCCTCTACCCTCCAAGGTAGAGGGTTGGAGCTTCATAATATACTTTCACTTTCTCTCTTTAAAGTTTCATAACCTCTAACTTTCCCTCTCTAAACATCATACATATTTGATCCGTATACATTGTTTTTAGTGTGTTTATGATACCAATGTCTTACAATTGGTATTAAGATCCATGGTTTGATCATCTACTTAGTGTGTGCTCGGATTTCTATGATTGGTTTTGGTTTTATGTGGGTCGAATAGTGTATGCATATATACACGAGTTTAGAGATTGTTTTATGGTTTAGTTTGTTATTTGGTTGTACTTTCCTGTTTAGGTTCATCATATTAGCTAGTTTTGTGTTTGGGAAGCTTGTTTCAACTCGTTTGTGGTTGGTTTAGATTGTATACGTGAGTTGTGAACTTAGTTCTTGGTTGCATTTTTTACGGTTCTTGGTTGCGTTTTGAAGAATTATTGGTTGTGACTTGACTGTTTTTTTCTTGCGATTTGATAGTTTAGCGTTGAGATTTGATTAGTTTATTAATTTATAGTTGAGATTGGAAGAAAACGACAAAACTTGCGGTTTGAACTTTACCCTAAAGACAAAACTGGACGATAGTGACATTTGTACTTGATCGAAAGTGACTTGCGACTTGTCATTTAGTGTTGCAACTTGCTTATGAGATTTGATAGTTTTGCGATTTGTCCCACGATTTGACTGCTCTGTTCTTACGAGTTGAGGTCTTGCGGTTTGTCTCTTATTGCGGTTTGTCCATGTTGCGTTTTGGGTATTGCGGTTTGAAGCTATTGCGGTTTGTCATATAGCGAATTAAGTTCTTGCATTTTGATCAATCTTGTGGTTTAAAGACATTGCGGTTTGGTTCTCTTATGATTTGAGACTCAGTCTTTTTGAAGACTTGCGGTTTGACTCAATTTCTGAGATTTGACCAAGAGTTGCGGTTTGTGTGTTGCGACTTGAACGTTGCGACTTGATTCTTGAGATTTGATACTTGCGGTTTGGGTTCTATGGTTTCCTCTTTATTTTGTAAAATCCCGCGAAAGATTTGATTTCTCGGTTTAAATTAAAGAGTTCTAAAATCCCGTGTATTTAGAAATCATGTCTACTGTTTCCGATGATGTTCAAGCTGCTGGGCCCGATACCCGCCCTCCTATGCTTGATAGATCATATTATGACTCTTGGGCATAGAGAATCCGACTGTATTGCTTGGGCAAAGAGAATGGTCTTAATATCATTCAGTTAATTGATGAAGGACCATACCAGATGGGCATTACCAGAGATGAACTAGCAACTGGTGAAGATGGACGTGTCACTCTAGGAATGGAGAGACCAAGGACTTACAATGATATCAATGAGACAGAAAAGAAGAGATGATACTGACATCAGAGCTTCCAACATCATCCTTCAAGGTCTACCCAAGGATATCTACAAGCTAATCAATCACAACACCCAAGCCAAAGCAGTTTGGGACAATGTCAAAATGCTTCTTTCTGGCTCAAAACTGACTAAAGAAGATCATGAGTCATAGTTGTACGATGACTTTGAGAATTTCAAGATGATGCTGATGCAAGCACAAGAAAGTGGAGCAGTGTTGGATGATGAGGAATTGTTGTTTCTTGCTGAGGGAAGTGCCAACACGTTTGATGCTGACGTGGATGAATAACCTGTATATGATTTGGCACAGAATGATAATCTTCCAGGTTGTTGACTAAGATGCAATCGACTCTGATGTCGATGATGAACCAACAACCCAGACCATATTCATGGCTAATATTTCTCCCATGGTTTCATCAACTCAACAAGCTGGTCCCTCCAATGCTTCAGTCATATCAGAGGTACTAAAACTATATGATGTGGTTGATGAGCAAAAGATTCCCAACAAAGTACAACTGATAGAAGTCGTTGAGTCAGATATTGTAAATATGGGAAATAGCAATGTTGTCCCATATGAGCAATATGTGAAGCACGATAAAAGTCTTGCTGTACCAAGTGGTGCATATTCTGCCATTAGTGATGAATATGTGTTTAATGAGTACACTGAATATATGCCTGATGACACCCTGACCACTAAGCTAAATATATATAAGGATCAAGTTGCCATCTATGAATAGCGTGCTAAATTTGAGCTAACCACACGTGAGCAGAAAATGGATTTCCAAATGCGTACACTGATCACTAAATGTAATTTAAGGGAAGAAACGTTAAAACAAGAGTCAAATTCCTTACAAGAGAAACTTAAACAAACTGTTGAGCAGAAACAAGAAATACAAGAAAATGTAAAAACGCTTAAACATGAATTCAAAGAAAAGGAAGCTAAGCTCCTAAATGATTTTTCCAACCTTAAAACTCTAAAGGATAAACTTGAAAACAAGCTGTACGTACAAGGCAACACCATTCAGACTGCTCACATTATTACAAACCACAGAGTATTAAGTGATAAACACAGTGAAAACATTGTAGAAGACCCAAATCCTGTATATCTTAAGAAAGCCAAAAAGGCTCAAGAAGTTATTTATGATGGTAGTGAGATTCTTAAGCCTAAACAAAAGGCAACTTGTGTACCAATAGTAGAAGAGGACATAAAGTTAGAAAATACCTCTAGAGAGAAAATAGATAAGAAAATGAATAACCTTGATAGTGTGGAGAGAGGACTAAATTTAAAAACTCCCAACTATCCTAAGGAAAACTTCTTAGCCACATTAAAACCTCAAACTCAATTAACTCCTGAACAAGTGTTTTGGAAGCTAGAAATGGATAAGAGAAAGGCAGAAGAACTTGTTGAAAATAATCCTCCCCTTAGGAAATTACATGCTGCTACGGTGTATCCTCCCAATACACCGATGCTTTAGTGCCTATAACTCTTCCTACACAGTGCAAAACCTTAATTAGCATATATATAATTTACCAACTATTTGCTGATTTCGATAAAACATGTAAGAAGAGAATCACACCAACGGGTATTACTGAAGGGAAAAGAGTTTTGTGCAAACAAAAGAGTGTTATCTTACTTAGGTTATTCCATTCTTTAAACAATTAAAAGAACATTTTGAGGGTATTCAAAAGGCCCTAGACACTGAAGTTAAAGAAATGAAAAATATGTTTAATGAAATGGAAAACGAGGTAAGAAATAATGCATATGAGCTTAAAAGTTATGAGATTGAGAGAAA
Source organism: Chrysanthemum seticuspe (assembly GCA_019973895.1). Taxonomy (NCBI): domain Eukaryota; kingdom Viridiplantae; phylum Streptophyta; class Magnoliopsida; order Asterales; family Asteraceae; genus Chrysanthemum; species Chrysanthemum seticuspe. The sequence goes on along the minus strand of BPTQ01000004.1, from coordinate 173,356,231 downwards.
GAATATTCACATCCTTAATGAGAATTTGACTGTCAGATGTATTGCCCAGGATGTGTTTTATACTGTCACAAACTATGCCATAACTGCTTCTTAATTTCATGATTTGTCAATTGCATTTAAAGTTTCCCAAGATTGGGTCAATGAGCTTGAAGCCGAGAACTTAAAATTGCGGGAAAAAATCAAAAATGATGATCACGATAACATGATCAGGGATTTTTCTAAAATAGAGGTTGATTATCTTGATTTGCAACTAAAATATCAACATCTAGAAGAAAGAATCAAAACCTAAAATGCCAAGACATCTTTGGATGCTCCTGAATTTGATGCATATTTTGAAATAAGCACCCGAGATGAACAGATTCAAGCTCACTATAACACGATCCAAAATTTGAAAGCTTAGATTTCTCATTTGAAGGGAAATAGGAGTGAAGTGGTTGGCTCTCATATACCACCTCCTTTAGATTCTCAGAATTTCCAACTTTAAAACATCATCAATGAATTACAACATGAAAGTGATTGTTTTCAAGCTGACAATTCTAAAGTTAAATTGCATTTTAAAGAGTTATATGAATCAATTAAGGTCACTCGTGACAAGAACAATGAAAAGATAACTTCTTTCCTTAAAGAAATTGAGAATCTAAAGACTTGGGTAAAAGGGAAAATGGCAATCAATAGTTGTGATAATGTTGTACCAAAGATATTTGCTTGTAAAAAGTATACAATTAATGTTAAGTATATTCCCTCTCCTCTTAGGAACAATAGGACTGTGTGTCAAGCTTATCTTACACGCCTTAAGGATAGCCTAGATATTGTTCGTGAGATCGTTGACGATTCTAGAATAGAGAAGCCTCTAAATAGTGATTTTGCCGATGCTTGCATTTACACCGAACAATCTCAAGAAATGTTAGAATATGTCATAGGCACTTATCCTAAAAGTGATAATAATCGAGATAGACTTGTTGCACCCTCTCCCATGCCTAAGATCAAGCATGTTACCTTTGATGTACCTCTGAAAGCCTCAAAACCCAGCACTTCTAGTCCAGAAAATCAAAAAGCAGTGAAACAAACTAACATTCCCGTCGTTACTTTTATAGGAGTAAATAGTGACACTAAAGCTAGCGGGTCAAAGCCTAAAGGCAATACAAAGCAAGATAGGGCCTCACAAGCTAAAAGTGATCAAGTGAAGAAAGTAGAAGACCACCATAGGAATAATAAGTTTAAGTTGAACAATTTGAATCATGTTGGTTTTAGTATTAGCTATAAGTGTACTGTAATTAATTCATATTCTACTGTTGTCTGCAAAACTTGTAATAACTGTTTAATTTTTGGTAATCATGATGAATGTGTTGTGTCATATTTGAGGCCTTTTGTTAAAACCCCAGTTGATAAAGTTTGGAAAGAAAAACAGGTTAAGCAATCTTGGAAACCTACAGGGAAAAAGTTCACTAATATGGGCTATCAGTGGAAACTCACAAGTCGTAAAATCAAACTTAGTGAACACTGCCTTTCAACTAGTACTGCCTTACCTAGAACAGTGCCTGCTAAGACATGGAGACCCATAGGTAGAACTATTCCTTTAGGAACACAATGCACTGTGACTGAGTCTATTGCCTCTACTAGTGCTGCCCCCACAAATAATGTCATGGCATCTAGGGATGTTGTAGGTCTACAGATTGTGTGTGCTAACCAATCGGAACCCATATTCACGTGGGGATCCACTGCTTCTAGTTATCCATTCTCGTCTGTTTTCAAATGCATGTCGTACAAATCGTCCTTTGGTGTTTGGATTCAGGCTGATCAAAACATATGACTGAGGATCGCTCACGGCTCAAAAACTTTGTAAATAAGTTTATCGGGACTATTAAATTTGGGAATGATCATTTTGGGGCAATTATGGGTTATGCAGATTATGTTTTGGTGACAGAGTTATCTCCCAGGTATACTATGTGGAAGTACTTGGCCACAATCTGTTCTTTGTTGGTCAATTTTGTGATTTTGATCTTGAAGTAGCCTTCAGAAAACACACATGTTTCATTAGAGAATTAGATTGTATTGATCTTCTTAAGGGATCTCGTGGCATCTCTATCAAAGACATGATGAGGTCTTCTCCTATTTGCTTGCTATCAAAGGCTTCAAAGAACAAATCATGGTTATGGCACCGTCGATTCAATCACTTGAACTTTGGTACCATAAATGATCTTACTAGAAAGGACCTTGTGAGAGGTTTACCCCGGTTAAAATATGAAAAAGATCATATGTGTTCTATTTGTCGATTGGGCAAAAGCAAAAAGTATGCCTATAAACCCAAACCTGCCAACACCATCATAGAAATTCTTCATACCCTTCACATGGATCTATGTGGGACCATGAGAGTTCAAAGTATCAATGGGAAGAAGTATGTGCTAGTTGTTGCTGACGACTACTCTCGGTTCACTTGGGTAAAGTTTTTGAGAACCAAGGATGAAACTGTTGAGGTTATCATTAAGCTTATCAAAAAACTGCAGGTTAGGCTTAACAAAACTGTCAGAATCATCCGAACAGAAAATGGAACTAAATTTTGTGAACAAACAGCTCATTCAGTTTTATGAAAGCATTGGGATTAGTCACCAGAAAAGTGTTCTACACTCTCCTCAGCAGAACGGTGTTGTTGAAAGGCGTAATCGTACTCTTGTAGAAGCTGCTCAGACCATGCTAATTTTCTCAAAGGCTCCAATGTTTCTCTGGGCGGAAGCCATTGCCACTGCTTGTTACACTCAAAACCGATCCCTAATACATACTCTTCATGGAAAAACTCCATACGAATTAGTGCACAACAGAAAACCGAATCTCTCATTTCTACATGTGCTTGGGGCTTTTTGCTATCCAACCAATGACGGTCAAGATCTGGGAAAGTTGAAAGCTAAAGCTGATATTGGATTTTTTGTTGGTTATGCACCAGATCAGAAGGGTTACCGAATCTACAACAAAAGAGCTCGAGATATCATGGAAACTATTCATGTTACGTTTGATGAGCTGACTGAGCAAATGGCTCATGGATACACCAGTTCTGGACCCACACCTCAACTTTTGTCACCTGGACAAATTAATTCGGGTCTTGTACAGAACCCCACACCTGCAGCTCCTTATTTACATCCTTCAGAAGAAGATTTGAAGATTCTATTTGATATTATGTTTGATGAATACTTTGAGCCGAAAACTGATGATACTCCTGCACCACCAACTATTGCTGCTCCTGCTCCAACCAATCTGAATGGTCCATCAGTCTCTATTTCCATAACTCAAGAAGCTCCATCTGTTGACCATTCACCATCAAGGCACTGCAGTAGATAATTCTTTTGAAGTTAACCCCTTTGCTGCTCCTGAAAATGCTCCATTCGAGAACATCTTTACCCCTGAACCCATTCCAGAGGCATCTTCATCAGGGGATCCTAACTCTGCCACATCAATACTTCATCATCAACCACATGAACATCTTAGAAAATTGATACATGATCATCTGCTGGATAACATCATCGGGAATCCTTCTCGTCCAGTATCAACTATGTGGAAACGTAGAGGGGGGTGAATACGTTATCGTTTAAAAACTTTAGATCTTTAGTATCAAATCGCTTATGAAGCTTGTTATAATATGAAAGTACCAATTATTGTTTGTGACTAATATAAAGCATGGTAAACCAATTTGTCACACAATCATGAACATCAAACCACATCACAAACAATAGTATAGTGCAAGTATAAAAGTAAAGAGATAAGGAAAGGAAAGTGCAAACCGAACACGAGGATTTATAGTGGTTCGGTCACGGATCTCCTTTCCGCCCTACTCCACTCCCCGAGTACCCAACTCGAGAGTTACTTCACTAAATCAACAAGCTCCCTTCTCGGCGGAGAAAACCTTACAATCGTCGCTTACACTTTTTCCGGTACAAAGCTAAATACCGGGTTCTAGTTCGAGGTAGAACCAACCTAACGTCGCCTATACAATATTTCCGACACTAAGCTAGATGTCGAGTTCTTTTACAAGGGTACAACCACTCCCAATATGTTTTATGGCCCAACATAATAAACCTTGTGTTTTATGGCACAAACACATAAACCATCTAATCTAGTTTGATGAAAGTGTTGTTATGATGCAATGATGTTTACACTAATGATCCATGACACAAATGTCTAATGGATATGAATAACTACTTCTAAATGAACTTCCATTGATAGGAAGCCTTCATGATGAAGATCACAAGTTCCCTAAACTTCTTGTGATAGATCTTCAACTTGTGGTGAGTGGGGATGGCTAGATCTCCAAGATTTCCTTGGTTGATCAAAGAGTATGCTTACAACAAAGATGAATGTTAGAAGCATTATGATCATGATCATTAGGGTGTTTAATGTGTGTTACTACATTGTTAATGATTGATCTAAATGTATGCAAGAAGGTGGAGAAGATGTGTTTTTGAGTGGTGAAGAAATGGGAAAACAATGGGCTTCTATTTATAGCCAAAAGTGGACAGGAGCGTCCACGGACCACGGACCCCTTAAAAGGGTTCCGTCCTTTATACAATTTGGTGCCATGGGTACCTGACATAAAATCTAAAAAATCTTTCTTCAAATCTTTCCAAGATATTACCAAATCTTACTAAGATCACATTTGATATATTGAGTATCAATCTAACCAAAATATTCAAGTGATCTTCCAAGGATTTCAAAGATGATGCATGACATGATGTAACATGTATTTCCATTTTTAGATTAAAGGTTTATCAAAGTAAACTTGTAAAATGTATTATGCAACTAGTTGATAAAATGTCTAGTTACCTTTTGAAATACTTGTGAATGCAAAATGTAAAATGAGGTTCGAAATAGAATGGTTAACCTATTAAAATACTTAGTGACTCTAAACGTATTTTAAACATTCTAAATGATTTGTTAATGGGTTTGATCATAATGCCACATAACAAACATGTACGAACCTGTGTTGTAACATACGAGGACTTGAGACATCGAGAGGTGTTGAATGTATGTTGAGACAAATGTAATTACAAGTAACTTGTACATTTTACGTTATGTATTACAAGTTACATGTTTGTCATCAATCAAAACAAACGAGACTGTATAGATTAAATATCGTAATATTTGCACTAACAATCTCCCCCTTTTTGATGATGACAAATATATGTAAACGTAATAGAAAGTAAAATGTAAAAGGTTACTTGTATCCTTACTACCTTTACATTACCTTCTCCGTTTACACTCTTCTCCCCCTTTTGTCGAAACAAAAAGGGCGTGTCCTTGGAGTTTAACTTCATTTCTCCCCAAAAAGGCGAGCTTGCATCATCCCTAGTGAAGTTAAATCGTCTACTTCAATCCGTTCCTTGTTAGGTAGCGGATCCATGGATCAAATTAAGAGGCTTAACCTACATCAAGGTTAGTTTTATGCAACAAAAATTATGAGAAATATATGAAAAAGAAAGATGCATAGCAATATTAGCCTATTTTCTCCACTTTTATCGAAGCACAAATGCTTGTTGAAAAGTGAGAATGATGCTAAATGCGTGCATGCTCCCCCTTGACGGTCGCTCCCCCTTGTTTGAGGCGTCAGGGTATAATAAAAAAACCTACAAAACAAATATTAGTGCAAAACTATATTCGTCATTGGACGAGTAAGTGATATACAACAAAGTGTATATAAGATGCACTCAGTAAATTCTTGACGGAAGCTCCCCTTGCTCTAGGGCGTCAAGATGAACCTTCAAAATAAATATTAGTATAATAGAAGCTTTGTCTTTAGACAAATATGTCATATACAACCAAGTGTATAGACGATGCAATATGAGTGCTTAAAGGACATTCCTCCTTGTTCTATGGTGTCAAGAAGCACCTAAAATAAGAAAAATAATTGATCCAAACTTCATCTTTAGATGAGTAAATTATATACAATCAAGTGTATATGATGATGAACCTACAATGAAAAACATTAGTGCAATATATTTCATCTTTTTCACAAAGAAAAATAAGATGTATATATGTGATAAATGATATAATCAAAGATCTCATGAAGTGTAGTCTCCTAGTTACAATCATAAGAAAAGTGAGAATATAATGTGATAAAAAACTACAAAATAGTTCCTAGAAAGAAGATATGAAGTTTCCCACCGGGTGTGCCACTAGTGGTGCTAGTGTTGGTGTCGGTTTACTTGTAGGAATCATGTGGTGATGGTAGATGACTCGAGATTTACAAAAGTAAGTTTTTCACTAATCCATGATGGTGATGATTTAGTGAAAGTGGTGATGGAAGGTGGTGGTGATTAGGTAGGAAGCTAATAAGGAGTTAGAAACTCATATGTATAGCAAATATAAAAAATATGGACTCATGCAATCCTTTCGTCATGTCAAGTGACCAAAGCCAAAAAAAAAATATGAATGGACATTGCATTTCAATGATGCATAAGGGTTATGATTTGAATGATTTATTGATGCCAACAACCTATTGTTTTGAGCAAGTTCTCATATGCTTTAACCCAAGAGTAATCAATAATGTGTTCTATCTAAAAGTGACAGCATGAAGATAAATTCGTTCATCGATTGACACGAATTATAAAAATGACCTATTCTAGGTGACAATGGGAAAGGTAGTATTAGCATGGTTTTGACCGACATGGATGATTATCACTTTGAAAAGAAGTGAAGACAATATGGAAAATACTAATAATAATAATGAGTACCTATATGAGGATGAGAATGACATCATATAAGTGAGAGTTGGATGGACCAACGTGTTGGAAATGACTGTTTTGATTAATATATCGTTTGCACTGACAAGGACATGCATGATAAGCGAGAAAAGGATAAGATCCTATGATGGTGTTCTAGATAGTGAAGTTGTAAGGTGCTAGTTTAAGGAAAATCCTATATGTGGAGATGAAGACGTTTTGTAAAAACACATGATGCGTTTTTCACTTGATGAGATATTGGTGCGAAAAAGGTTGAACTAGTTGTGGTTTCATGAACCGGCTTTAGCTAAGTGGTGTTTACATATGTGTTGGTATTGTAGAGTCTAAGAGACATAAAATTTGACAGAAGACAATTATGTGAATGAATTTCTCTCCCCCTTAATTGGTGGACATCCAACATAATGTGTAATGTATCAAATAAGGAATGACAACAAAGTGTTTAGGAGGTTATTTGGTATTAACGAAAGAGGTGAGCTTAGTGATGTTTTACTAGATGATGGTTAGCATACAATGAACTTCATCCTTAAAGTCACGTACCTCTTCTCGATTAATACGAGATGATCGTATAATGAGGCATGTGGATTTCTAATAGGAAGTGAAGATGATTGGAGTATTGTTATAACTAAATAATGATGGAGATGATTTTTGGAAAGCGGAAGCAAAAATGAGATTTGGAAAGAGGTCGGTTGAAAGACAAAAATGAAAAGCCAACCCTCTAGAATTTAATTCTATATGCTTTTAAACTATATGCAAGTGTAGGGGTCCCATAAAGCATATTACTAATCTACGTAGCAATAAAAGGGATTATGCAAAATGAGCATATAAAAGTTAGAACCAAGTGAGATAACAAATAATTTGTTATCAACCTACAAAACAAATTTGTTAGTGACAAAATATGTTAACATGATATAAATCAAATGATAACATATGATATAAGCAAAAACAACACATTGCACTTAGTAGACAAGAAATCACCACACAAGATAGCATCAAAACAATCATAATATGCAAGAATACGACTTTATTCAAGACATTTCATTATGAGATTGTTTTGTCATTAGACTTAGACACTTAAGCATACTTGGATATACAATAATCTATGTGATTAATTTGTAAGATAAAAAGGCTTCTAAAAGTTAGTCATACCAAAAGCACTTTGACAGATTATATGTGCATACGTAGCAAACAAATAGTGTGACAAGAAGCAAAAGAAACAAGATGAAAGATTCATGCAAGCCATGTTCAAGACATAACAATGTGGAGCATGTATCATTTGGATCGTACTACACATAGATGTAATAAATGCCAACTAATAGCTTTCAAACACAAATATATCATATCAAAATTATCACGTATCAAAATAGCATATTATGAGTTCATAAGTAACATGTTAATCATGCTAAAAATAATTCAAAAGTAAGTATCATGCAAATAAAGTTTAGGTTTAAATGTTTAGTATCATGAAACAACAATACAAGCATTATAAAGATAAAACCGTACTAAGGTTTACACATTTGACTTGTTATCAAACACTAAGATAATGTCAAATCAACTTATCGTATTAAACAAGAACATGTAATCAACACATGTAAGTGCAATGCAAGTGGTTTTACTAAGGTTTACACATTTGACTAGTTATCAAACACTAAGATAATGTCAAATCAACTTATCGTATCAAACAAGAACATGTAATCAACACATGTAAGTGCAATGCAATTGGTTTTAAAAGAAAAATCATATATACTACTTGTTTGATTAGTATTCCTAAGGCTAGGAAAACTATCAATGTTTTAACACTTACTTTAGGCAAGTATAGGAAAACAGATTTTTCAAGTTGGAGAATGAATATGAGACTATTACTAGCGGTGCTCAATTAAGGCTAAACACGACCATTTTTACGGGTGATTCCACATACCCAACTTCTCTCCAGGAAGCAATTCAACCGTTAGGTCAAATTGAGTTTCTAGTGCAATAGATTCTCCAGTAATCATTCTCATGTTAGAAAGATGGGAACTCCTACTTTTGCCTATTAAAGTGTATAAAAGATGATAGTTTACCAATACTTGGCTTAATGTGACACAACTAATATGCAATATAACTAAGGAGATGAAGATGTCATGTTATACACATGAATTTTAACAATGGTGTGTTTGATAAACAATGTGTTTTAATCTTGTGTTTAGAATCAAAAGTTGTTCAAATTACACAGCTAATTGTATGATCTAATGGATGACATCTTGTACTTTAAATGTAATTGATCATCTAAGACTAGAGAATAGAATATGTTAAACTAAGAACGTTCTCAAGAAAGCTCTTTGGAACATTATTTAACAAGAATCTAAGTGAGGTTACCAACTTCAATAGATCTTGTGTATGCTCTAAAATTGTGTAGTTTTAACCTTGGATGTGCACTCGGTTTGAGCAAGGTTAGGTTATGATGTACGCTTGAAAGGAAATAGATACAAATAGTATCTTTCAACAAATGAGATTATCCCATGGGATAAAGTTATCATGCTTATGAAAACAAGTATGACAAGATGAATTGAATATGCTAGTTCACAGAACTTGTAGATGTTTGTTTCAAGATCATTTAGCTAATGAGGTGTGATGAAATCTCTTGTAACACAACTATTTATGTCGCAAGAGTGATGCATAGGATATACAATATCCTTTTAACAAAATGAAAGCTTAACGCATGAATCTTAGTCATAATGTTCTTCAAAACATCATGTTTTCCTAAATGAAGATATGAAGCCAAAGTGTTTGAATCGGATAGTCCCATCTAAATAAACTTGGTCTCAAGATTATATTCACTAGATGATGACAAGAGGAATTCACTCGAGTTTCTTATGTATACTCCTCAAGAGTCATTGTTGCTTGGGGTGTATGATGTTGGATTTGAGATTGCATTTTAACATATGTTGTTAAAATGTTGATTTGAAGTTTAACGAAATTTATGCAGAAGTTTAACGACAAAGTATTACTAATACTTTGATTATTTGTGAAGGTAGTACTACTTATACCTAGTGGAAATTGACAACAATTACCAAGAGCACCATGCTTATTTGATAGTTGAGGTTCTAGCCATAATGAATTATCTAAGTCCTTATATGTGGGAAAGGATGGTTGAGTTTGTTCAAACGTGCATTTGATTCAGTACAAGTGTTGGACACAAGGGCTTTTTGAGCAATACACTCAACGAATTCAAATGATGGCAAGGATGGTGGATTGGTTGATCTAGGTGGTAGGTCTTCTAGTGTGTCTAAATAAGGATGTGGTGATGTAGGGGTTTGTTGTGCTATGGGAGTACTTAGGTTGATTATTTGTCCACAGATGTTGAACACAAAAAGTACGGATACTAATTCTTATGGTTCATTGGTTACTACAACTAGCGGGTGAAGTGCTTGAAGTTTTGGTTATGTCTATGAAGCTTAGGGGCTGAGGTATAGGTTCACCTTGAAAGGGCACGTTTGATTTAAAGTATACTCTTGGAAGTTCATGAGCAATACGGTTAATAGTGCCAAAAGATGGAAGAGGGATAGTAGGTGTCAAAGAGGGATAAGTGGCACCGTGGGTTGTTTGTTTTGGATAAGTGTTTCAACATGTGTTGTTAAAATACTTGGGTGTTGATTTTTCGGATATGACTTTTAATGACTACAATCGTAAGTCGCATATACTTGAATATTTCGGATGAAATACTTAAGTTGTCAATCCTAATTTGTTGAGGTTATAAAGCTTAGATTGAACTCAAGGATAACAAGACTTGATAATATGTATTTAACATATGTGTGAGTTATGACTCGATGTAAATACTTATTGTCTTGAAGGATGACACATTATTTTCATGTTAACCAGGTGAGGCAATACATGTAGATACAAAACAATATCTATAGTCATATGTTAGACTTGTGTATGATATCTTTGCAAATAATGAGTCCAGGTTTATTAGTCTCGGTAAGTCATCTAAGTCATCCGCAAACGGGTGAGGAGATGTTGGTGGTGTTGCACAAAGTTTGATAGGAACAAGCTTTGGAGACTTTGGTAGTGAAGTTGTTTTGGATGATGGTGGGTGATTTTTGGTGGTGGAGTTGGAGTACTCAAGTTTAGAAAGTTCACATCTTGAATGGGTGATGAGATGTTGAGGGGTAATGAGTCTGAGGATGAAGAGCTCAAGTTTATGAAGCAACAAGATCGAATGCTAATCCTAGTGGTTTTCTTAAGTGGCTTATTTGAGGTTAAGGATTTAGTCATTTTGATTTTACTTTAAGAAATGCTAAGCTTGAGGAAAAGTAACAGTGAAGGTGTGAAAATGATCATCTTGAATGTGTTGATTTATGGAACTAAGTATTCATGGATTTGATGTTAATCCATACAAAGATGGTAGTTTCTAATGAGATGGAAGTGTCTAAAATCATGTCAAACATCCTAAGTTAATCCATTGAGGATGTGTTGAGTGAGGTATGAAAGATATGCATTAACAACTATCCTAAAAACGAAGTTTGGTAAATTAGATTACGGGATTTAGTAAAATTCAATAACTTACCTGTAGGATTCACGGCACCATTTCTTTACACAGCCGGAACCCTTAAATTGGTGCCGCCTGGTCCGCCTGTACAGGTATGGCGGTACCAAAATAAATAACAGACGGTACCAACATTTTGGTGCCGTCTGATCCGTGGACATCAGAAAAGTTCACAGACCCATTTTTTAGGTGTCGGGGAGTTTTCCGAAACCTGAAATTTTGCTTAAAACATGTGACATTAATTACTTCTAGTTAGGAAAAGTCGATACCACATATACAAATATAGTGGAGCATAGATTTTGACCAAGGGCTAACGATTTTCACATAAAAGTGAAAATGGGTAAAATTTGATAACACACTTGTGCTATCCACCTGCATAAACCGGTTAGCATACAACATTGTTTTAAGTCATATTATCATCCTACAAAGTAAAAACAAATAAATTACATCATACAACATTGTTTTTGTCCTTGTACCAAACACTCTCTTAACACCTTCATTTTTCAAAGTACTTGACTAATTTACTTAGTACTCATTGCTAAGTGAGTTATGACATTTCATAAGTTATGCGAGATGTTAGTAACCTATGCAAACGAAGTGATCTAATTCTACAAGCGATGGTAAAATAATTTTCCAACTTAATGCACAAAATCTAGCAAATAACCTATTGTGCATAAACAAGAAATCGTCAAACAAGTGAATAAATAACATGGCAAGATTGACACTTATATTATGCAAACAAACAAGTGTAAACAACAATTTGAAAAATAAGCAAGCAACATATATGCAAACAACATAAACAAGTGGTCATTTAGCATATCATAACAAGAAAGACACTTTTCGTCATTTTGCGTTTAAATATGACGATGTATACCAAGCTTGATTAGTTTCCTTTAAACATATTACCAAATTATTTAGTTTCAAAGGAAGTTGTATCAAAGTTCTAAGAATACCAACTTAAATTGCTTGATTCAAAATTTTGAGTTTTTATGTTAAAGCGAAACTCAATATTTTAGACATACTGTAGTATTTGGTCTATTTCACTTATTTAAAATTAGACTCGGGCCATGAGAGTATTTTTAAATGAAAGTAGACTCAATTCCCTTTAAAATGATAGGTGGCTTGACTCGTACGGACTTACGGTTAATTAGTTATGATTTTTTGAAGTTGCCCAAAAAACTGCATACTGTACATACGGATTCCACGGAACCAAATAAAGGGATCCGCCCTTTATAAGATTTGGTGCCGTGGTCCTCTGAGACAGATTCACCAAAACTAGTATTTGACATAGAGAAAACGTGTGCGACTTACTAGATTTCATAGTAAACATATAATAAACATATTTAACAATATATCTACTTATGTAACTTATCTTAAACATTTACGGAGGTGATTTTTCAACTAGATTTATAGTTATCCCAAACACTTTTTTAAAATCATATTTCTTCGTAAATTTTCTATGAGCACACAATACAATACTTACTAGTTCTTTCAACAAACTTTTTTTTTTTTTTTTTTTTTTTATTTTACTTTTCAAGAAAACCTTCAAGCTTGTATACAAAGTTACATTTAACAACAAAATTTCTAAGTATAACAAGCAAAGCATTTTTCATATTATTTTTCGCTTCAATGGTAATTTGATACATGGATCGTACTCTATTTTAAAAACCATTTGTTTTGAAAATACGAGCTACGTGGCTCTGGTACCAATTGTGGAAACGTAGAGGGGGGTGAATACGTTATCGTTTAAAAACTTTAGATCTTTAGTATCAAATCGCTTATGAAGCTTGTTATAATATGAAAGTACCAATTATTGTTTGTGACTAATATAAAGCATGGTAAACCAATTTGTCACACAATCATGAACATCAAACCACATCACAAACAATAGTATAGTGCAAGTATAAAAGTAAAGAGATAAGGAAAGGAAAGTGCAAACCGAACACGAGGATTTATAGTGGTTCGGTCACGGATCTCCTTTCCGCCCTACTCCACTCCCCGAGTACCCAACTCGAGAGTTACTTCACTAAATCAACAAGCTCCCTTCTCGGCGGAGAAAACCTTACAATCGTCGCTTACACTTTTTCCGGTACAAAGCTAAATACCGGGTTCTAGTTCGAGGTAGAACCAACCTAACGTCGCCTATACAATATTTCCGACACTAAGCTAGATGTCGAGTTCTTTTACAAGGGTACAACCACTCCCAATATGTTTTATGGCCCAACATAATAAACCTTGTGTTTTATGGCACAAACACATAAACCATCTAATCTAGTTTGATGAAAGTGTTGTTATGATGCAATGATGTTTACACTAATGATCCATGACACAAATGTCTAATGGATATGAATAACTACTTCTAAATGAACTTCCATTGATAGGAAGCCTTCATGATGAAGATCACAAGTTCCCTAAACTTCTTGTGATAGATCTTCAACTTGTGGTGAGTGGGGATGGCTAGATCTCCAAGATTTCCTTGGTTGATCAAAGAGTATGCTTACAACAAAGATGAATGTTAGAAGCATTATGATCATGATCATTAGGGTGTTTAATGTGTGTTACTACATTGTTAATGATTGATCTAAATGTATGCAAGAAGGTGGAGAAGATGTGTTTTTGAGTGGTGAAGAAATGGGAAAACAATGGGCTTCTATTTATAGCCAAAAGTGGACAGGAGCGTCCACGGACCACGGACCCCTTAAAAGGGTTCCGTCCTTTATACAATTTGGTGCCGTGGGTACCTGACATAAAATCTAAAAAATCTTTCTTCAAATCTTTCCAAGATATTACCAAATCTTACTAAGATCACATTTGATATATTGAGTATCAATCTAACCAAAATATTCAAGTGATCTTCCAAGGATTTCAAAGATGATGCATGACATGATGTAACATGTATTTCCATTTTTAGATTAAAGGTTTATCAAAGTAAACTTGTAAAATGTATTATGCAACTAGTTGATAAAATGTCTAGTTACCTTTTGAAATACTTGTGAATGCAAAATGTAAAATGAGGTTCGAAATAGAATGGTTAACCTATTAAAATACTTAGTGACTCTAAACGTATTTTAAACATTCTAAATGATTTGTTAATGGGTTTGATCATAATGCCACATAACAAACATGTACGAACCTGTGTTGTAACATACGAGGACTTGAGACATCGAGAGGTGTTGAATGTATGTTGAGACAAATGTAATTACAAGTAACTTGTACATTTTACGTTATGTATTACAAGTTACATGTTTGTCATCAATCAAAACAAACGAGACTGTATAGATTAAATATCGTAATATTTGCACTAACAAACTAGAAAGCAACTTGCCACTGATGCCTTATGGTGCTTTCCATTTTGTACTATCAAAGGTCGAACCGAATGATGTCAAGACTGCAATGTCTGAGGATAGCTGGTTTAATGCCATGCAAGATGAAATTCACGAGTACGATCAACTTGATGTATGAGAATTAGTACCACCTCCTGATTGTGCAATGATTATCGCTCTCAAGTGGATCTTCAAGGTGAAACTTGATGAGCATGGTGACGTTCTGAAGAATAAGGCGAGACTTGTTGCTAAGGGATATCTACAAGAGGAGGGTATTGACTTCGAGGAATCATTTGCTCCAGTTGCAGGAATAGAGGCTATCAGAATCTTCCTTGCTAATGCTGCTAGGAAGAATATGATAGTCTACCAAATGGATGTAAAGACTGCTTTTCTTAATGGCGATCTCAAAGAAGTGGTCTATGTCAGTCAACCGGAAGTACTTGTGAATCCCGAGCATCCTAACTATGTCTATTATCTGAAAAAGTCCCTCTACGGCTTGAAGCAGGCTCCAAGGGCACGGTACGATACTTTGTCAAAGTTTCTTTTGGCAAACGGATTCTACAAAGGTGTTGTTGATCCTACATTGTTCACTCGAAAATTAGGCAAACATTTAATTCATGTTCAAATGTATGTTGATTACATTATCTTTGCCTCGACCGACCCAAATGAACGTGACCGTTTTTCTAAAGAGATGAGTTCTAAATTTCAAATGTCGATGATGGGAGAAATGTCATTTTTCTTAGGATTACAAATTTCTCAAAGTCACAGAGGCATTTTCATAAATCAATCTAAATATGCTAATAAAATATTAAAGAAATTTGGATTTGATTCTAGTGACCTAGTTGACACTCCCATGGTGGAGAGGAAAAAACTGGATGAGGACCTCTCGGGGATCCCTGTTGATAAAACTAAGTATCGTAATATGATTGGATCCTTTATGTATCTCATTGACAGTAGACCAGATATTATGTTCGCTGTATGCATGTGTGCTCGGTATCAGGAAAAGCCTACCAAGAAGCATCTTTAAGCGGTTAAACGGGTCTTTTGGTATCTCCATGGAACCATTAACATGGGTCTTTGGTATTCGAAGGACACCGCCATGGCACTAACATCCTATGTAGATGTTGACCATGTAGGGTGTCAAGATACACGTCAAAGTACGTCAGGAGGTGCTCAATTTTTGGTTGACAAATTAGTGAGTTGGTCGTCAAAGAAGCAAACGAGTACTTCTATATCTTCTACAGAGGCTGAGTACATTGCCATGCCAGCATGTTGTGCTCAAATATTATGGATGAGATCCCAACTATCTGACTATGTCTTTGTATTCAACAAAATTCCTCTGTATTGTGACAACAAAAGTGCCATCGCTCTTTGCTGCAACAATGTCCAACACTCAAAATCAAAGCACATTGACATGCGACATCATTTCATCATGGAACAAGTAGAGAACGGTGTGGTTGAACTCTATTTTGTAAGGACTTAGTACCAATTGGCAGACATCTTTACCAAAGCTCTTCCAAGAGATCTGTTTCAGTTTATCCTACCGCGACTCGGCATGAAGAGTCTGCAGCCGGAAACACTCAAACAGCTTCAGGAAGAGAATGATGAGTAATGGAGTTGCTTCACCAATTCTTTGTAAATAATTATCAAAAAGCAAAATACAAAAATATAAAACCAACAAAAACCCATAAAAACTGAAAAATCATAAAATTCCAAAAAAAATTGTTTTTCTCAAGGCATGTTTTTTGATATCGATAACATCTACAGTCCTAGAAATGTCATTCAATAATGACACGGGATTTTAGATGAAGTTTGAGCAGAAGTTCAAATTGTTTTCAAAACATGCCTAAACAATGGCTTGCAGTTATTTCAGACTGTAACTCGTTTTTCAAGAAAGGAAAGTTCTACGCAAAATTGATTTCTTTTATTGAGCACTTATCCTAAAACAGACTGAGGAAAGAACGTTACCAAAAAGACGGCTGTTCTTATACAAATGTTTTTCATTCTATAATTCTTCAGAGAAATATTTGTATTTTAAATGGTGGCAACACATTGTTTGAAAATAAATCGGACTCAAATTTTTGAAAATCATCCGGACTCCATTTTGTCAAAACATTTGTCACTTAATCAATGACTAGGGTCATCGATTGAGGGGGAGAGTGATTTCAAATTTCATTTTTTTTCAAACGATATATCATCAAAAGAGTCCATTTGTACTTTATAAAGTGGTGAATATAGTTTTGGTGTTATGTGTCATTGTATGGTCTTTCGTTATACTCAAAGATCTTTCATAATGAAAATTTTCTTTTACTTAAAGATCTCTCAAAATAATCATACCTGACACTAACACTCTCCCTCATAAATTGAGGGGGGGGGGGGGGGGGGGGGGGCTTATCAGTAAATATTAAAAACTAGCCACATCTTTTCCCAAAATTTTCTAAATGATTTAAATCAATTGGGATCACAAATCTCAAAAGGTTTGAAATTTTTGATCGAGGGAGAGTATGGTTTAAATATTAAATCTGATAAATGGTGATTGTTTAAGACTCAAACAAGCACTCCTTCCTCCATGTGCTAAATGATTTCACGTCGTATAATTTGAGTATCTCAGATACAACTGAATCCAAAGTTGAATTTTTACATCAAAACTTCAAATACCAATGCACATGTTGAGGGGGATCATTTATAAAAGATCAAAAACAATCAAGGTACAAATGCTTTGATATTATATCACAAGTACCTTGATTGGGTTTTCAATTAGTTTTCAATGGAAATTGTGGAGGAACACCAAAGACCGACCTTGCATTTACTTTATTAAGGATGGTAAGGTTAGGTATTAGTTCCCACGATCCCGCCAGAGCCGGAGGGATCTACCCAGGGACAATCCACTAGATAGTGTAGAAGTCCTTAGGTATGATTAAAAAAAGGAGAAAAGTGAGAATAAGGGAAGAGTGCCGACTGAGATAGAGCTAGGACTGGAACAAACCCAACAAGGTTCTAGTAATGAAGTCTTGGTAAGCACTGAAGGGGTTGAAGAATGAAAAAGAAATGTAAAGAGAAAGGGTGAAAAGCAATAGCCCTCCAATAATTCAACCTTAGGGCAGAAACCGGGTTCAATACATATGCTACTGGTGGTTACCAAGGTAACACCAGTATTGAAGACAAGACGTCATAGACCCAGTGATGCATTGTACTAAACTTCCCAGGTACTCAAGTTCTCTTAAAAGGACTTGTTTCATTCTCATGGGGAACCAATGTATTCTATTGACTTTCTCTTAGAGATGGTTGATATTGAAAAAGGAGACCCTATCCCTAGTCTCCGCATAGGAAAACCAATGTGCACTATTGAGTCTAGAGCCAAGAAATTATCCACAAAATCTCGTTAGGACACACTTTCATGAAGACTTGTTGTTTCACAAAATATGAAAAGTAAGGGAATATTTATTAAGAGTCCTACGCACTATCCTTGTGGTATTGCCAGAACATCCGAGTGATATGTAAAGTATTCACAATGAAGATGAAAATCCTTCTAGAGCCAACATCAAACAAGATCTTGGTGGGTGAAATGTGAGATCCTTCATGGATTAAACTTGTAACAAATGGAAAGAAACGATGGGGCGATTCACTCTTGAATCAACCTTGTTCTAGGAAATGGATTGACGTATACTTTTGGAAAAACCTTTCAATGTGCTCAACAATTGCGTTTTAGCACATCGACTGCCCATGAATTTTTCAAACAAAAAGTATTTTTGATTGAAACTTGATTTTTTCTCATAAAAAACTTTCTTCGTATTGCAAAAACTCTCTCTCTTTAGCAATACGCGATTGTTTTTAAATCAATTTCTCATCAATCAGTGAATCTCAATTTGCTGGTTCACTCACTCCGTGTTGTCTACTTTGAGACGCTCCGGTTTAAGAACGGCTAGCTCAAGCTGCGAAACCCTGTCAAGGAGATTCTTTGGAATTGCCTGATCATAGGAAGTAATTATACTGATCAACAGGGAACCGTGGTTCTTGCAACCATATTCAACGAAAGTGAACAAAGACACTTTCGTGTGCTTTATTGCTAACTGCTGTTTGCAGGAACACCTAACGTTACAGCTGATGAAAATTGAGACGTCAATTTATAACCACATGCTCACACTGCACACTACAAATCAAAGAAATCATGATCATTGAAAGACATACAACAATGCTTCCGCAACTCTGATGCAACAATATCATGATCCAACAAAGTGTGAGCATGTCGGTCCAAAAGGCACAATATCACATGAAGGCAATACACCGGAGGATGACTCAAAGATTTACTTTGGCTGATGATCTCAAAGAAAGCTCAAATATCACCAAGTCAAGGAACATTTAAAGATCACCACTGGAAGTACAAAGATTGCGGACTTTGAAGAATCAAAGACTACGAGCTAAAATACAAAGACATGTAATAGAATGCTAAAATTCAAAATGTATTTTATGAGGTGACCTCTCTTAGGGGGAGATTATTAGGATTTAGTAAATCCAAAAGTAAAAGACTCGGTCACCCCGAGTATTTGTTAGCATTAGAAAGTTCATAGTCTTAGAAGTTTAGTCTTTAGTAACTTGTTAATTAAGTAACACAGTGGAGAACGGACGGGTCTTTACCCACTGTATACCTGATCCACAGCCCGTAGGAGGCGTATTTTGTAAAAACTATAAATACCCTCTACCCTCCAAGGTAGAGGGTTGGAGCTTCATAATATATACTTTCACTTTGTCTCTCTAAAGTTCCCAGACTTCTAACTTTCTCTCTCTAAAGATCATATATATTTGATCCATATACATTTTTTTAGTGTGTTTATGATAACCAATCTCTTACATATTAAGAAATAACATTAAAGTAGGATCTTAAGATCCCGATTCAATCTTACGATCACGATCTTGCAAAGACGAAAATGATCCAGGTAGGATCCCTATCTTGAAAACCTTGCTCGATAGGTTTAAAAGTTTTCAAGTGTTTGTGTTGTGGTTGCTTGTATGGCAGCATTTAAGGTTAGAAAAATTTTATAAGTGTTTGTAAGTATTGGCTCTTGTAAGTGCATAAGTATATTTATAAGTATAAAGTACACATGATGAAATAGTATTCGTTATAGCAGGGTTCAGGGTCGAGAAAACCTCCATTTCTACGAGCAGGTCTTCCAACCCTCTAGGAAGTGAACCTAATCGTTGTAGTGTAGTATGTGATGATTGATTTCGTTTTCTAGGGGAATAGGAATGCGAGAAAGAGATATATGACGAGAAGGTGGGGTTGAGGAAGATTCTTTTTAGTCTTTTTTATGGTTTTTTTAGAAAGCAAGGGTAAAAATCTCGGGGTATAAGATTGGGGGTGGTACTTCTACCGATTTTAATACTTTTACTAATTATCAAATTATCTAATTAACTACGGATAGATTATGTTTAATGTAGGTGTGCTCGTATGATGATTAAAGATGTGTTCACTTAGATGATATTACTCCATAGTTATCTCTTATTGGTCGATTTAATTGTCATTTCCTTTATCTTAATTGATGCGTTGTATTCCGTTTGGTCATAGGGTGGTGCCTAATTCCCTAGTTCTACGAATTGCAACTCTCCTCTAGAATTCCCAGGATCGGCAAGTGCAATGGCATCTCTCCCGAATACTCTACTATCCTAAAGCTACAATTCACTCAATAAACACAACGAATGGCCTAATGTGCACTCAAAGGATTTTTGCTATTTAGGACGTTCAAGCTCGCAACAATGAAAGAAGAAGCCAGTTTTCCTTAATCTAGCATCTACCAATTAAGAAAAGAGACAACCTAACAACAATTAATAACTAGGTTTCATAGATCTAAGTAAACACAAGAATAATTTAGCTACTCATGTTAAACAAGCAAGCATACACACATACAATTGAACATAGGTTAGACATAATAATAAGTTAGATACACAAACTTATCTTGAGATGTAAAATAGGGTATGGGACCCTAGACTACTGTCCAAGTCAAACTACAACAATATTAGGGTTTGCTCTCCAAAGTTCTACCTCCTTTAAAACAGAAAAATTGAATTCTATATATAGATTTACAATCGCAAGTGTCACTAGGGTTTCGTTTGGGCCAAGTCATCGTTGGGACGACATCAGTTAAGTTGACTGACGCCGTCAATCTTCATGCAGTACATCGTCTGAATCTTGGTTCTTGGGCGTCTGGTGTAAAATTTGTGATTGACCAAAATTTCCACTGAGCCGTCGTGTGCACTTTTGATCAAGTGTTCTATACAAGGACGGCGCCGCCCTTTGGTTGGGAGGCCGTCATGTGTGCTGAAGTGCCTTTGATCTTGACTTTGCCATTTTCTTCAGGTTTTCGCTCCTTTTCGTCCAAATATGCTTCATTCCAGCATTTTGCTTCAAAAAGACCTAAAATGTGAAAAGAAACGATTTTAAGTAGTAACGGATATAAAATGTGTCGATTTTGGGCTTAAATGACCCCCTAAAAATGTATGTTTTAAATCCTTATCAATTATCCCTACACTTGAATTTGCTTATCCTCAAGCAAATGTGCCTTTGGCCAATCAATTTTTAAGTTAGGGGGCATGAAGCATTGGCTTAAAATACTTTACTACAAGTACAAGCGTTACAATAGTAATAACAAGAACAGAAATTACATACTAGCACCTCACAATTGGTGTTTGGATTCTCTCATCTCTCGAGTTTATATGAAATATAATATGAATGGAAATGGAAGATAAACACTCCTTACCTGGCATAGTACATAGATTACCATAAGCTTTAGAATAGATCAAACCTCCACTGGTTTGGCGTAAGCACCTAGGAATATCTATCTAAGAGGTCTTTACAAAGGGTTGTAACGTTAGGCTTAGGGTAGGAAAGTAAAGAGTTTTGTTGGATAGGGAATATTTAGTGGTGGCAAGTCAAAAATCTTATGTTACAAGCATGTAAAGTGTGGCGTTGCTAAGCCAAGACTCGACTCACTAACACTAGATAACTTGAAACAAAACATAAACATGAATTTAAAAACATAAACATAAAGATAAATGTAGGATGGTAACCCGTATGGTTTTTTTTCAACAACTCTTTTACTCTTTTTTTTATTTTATTTTTCATACCTTTTTACTCTACCATCCTCTACGATAACATCAAAATATAAGGGATTTATAGGAGCATCCCTACACTTGAGTTTTTATTTAACTAACACTAATTGACCCAATTTGAAAAGATCAAAACACTTGGAGTATTTAATTACGTAGACAAAGGGAATTTGAATTTATCGTTATTTCCCGTTACTCCATAAAATGTTACTTTTATCCATGAGTCCCAATCGTCCCAAAACTGTATACAAAAGATATGACTCGACTTAGCAACCATGAAAGTAACTAGATAATTAAACTAAGGGTTTAGTAGTGATAACAATAATGCACTAAAGATGAGTGCATATAAGGTAGGCTAAGGTGATTTGGGAGTAACACTTGGGGGTGGATTATAAACAATGCTCTTCATTGATATTCCGGAAAACCGAAACATCACGAGAACCGCGTAAAGGATAGGCTCTGAGGGGTTAACTAGGGGTATCATGTACTAAAGATGAGTACATCGCAAGGGTGTGGGGAAATTACTCAACCGATGTGGAAGAGGTAATTATAATACAGGTTTAAAACAAGGGTTATCCTAATGCCTTTTATCGTTTAGTTAATCCTAACTACACAAGTGTAGTCTCACTAGAAATCTCGGAATGTATCACAAAACAAGTTCTAGAATCTATTATACTACCGGTACACTCAATAAGCATTAAAGGTGAATGCTTTTATTCCTAAATATCTAAG
The DNA here is from genome assembly GCA_019973895.1 of Chrysanthemum seticuspe. Taxonomy (NCBI): domain Eukaryota; kingdom Viridiplantae; phylum Streptophyta; class Magnoliopsida; order Asterales; family Asteraceae; genus Chrysanthemum; species Chrysanthemum seticuspe. Next base: position 173,333,828 of record BPTQ01000004.1, on the reverse strand, counting down.
GGCAAACCTCACACTTTTGGGGTGGAATTTGAGTGGTAAACGGTTTTTGTGCTAGTCATATAATTCCTATCCATGAGACGCTTTATTAAAGACTAAGGTTTAACTCGTAATGTCATAAAAAAATTTAAATTTGGTGCTAAAATTTCCCTAACAAATATTTCTTATGGTTTATTACACACATTACCAAGGACAAGACAAATTTGGTGCTAAAATTGCCCTAAAAAATATTTCTTATGGTTTATTACACAAATTACCAAGGACAAGACAAATAATCAAGTGGGTGAATAGTTTCTAAGTTCCCGTTTTATTCTCCCTCCTTACACTTAAACTGAACATTGTCCCCAATGTTCCCCGAATGTATCAAAGTTATGATATAGAAAAGTAACTTAAAAGCGAAAGAAACTAATACTTTCCTGATTAGCTCGGTAGGATATGTGTGAAGTTGTAGTTAAATCCTCCTCCAAGAAGAATGAATAAGTAATGAGCTTCTTCCAATATGTTTTTCTTCTTCTTGTCTAATATAACCTGCATACTTATAAGAAAACAAACGAAACCTTCGCATAAAATCGACGGTAAAACTATATATGACACACAACTACACTAGAAAGCAAGTAAGATACAATGCTTGTGGAATGGATGTTTGCAGTGTTTTCTGGAAAATTAAGAATTGGGAATTTCCAAAAATTACAAGTTACACAGAAAACGAAACTGATATTCTGTTTCCACATTACCTGGCGTCGTCAGGTGTTAATCCTGATGGTGTCAGGGTGTCCTGACAAAAGGTGGTCTGCTGCGTTTTTCTGGAAAAATTACCTCATTAAAACCTGAAAAAAATTTATGCAAGACATCCATTATGACTCGATACAAGCATTTGACTCTAACAAACACACATATATATCAATTTCAATTATTGTTAATCTCATGTTCATGTTCTTAAAAACATATTTGATCTTCCCTACACTTATCTTTTTCTAAAATACCTTTATATGCAATTAAGACGAGGTTAAAAAATTTCACAAAGTCTAACATGAGAATAAACAACAATGAAAAAGAAATATAAACACACAAACAAATTTGAAAAATAAAACAAGCAAACAATTAAGCATGATTGCCTCCCACGAAGCGCTTTTCTTTATTTATGAGTCTTGTAGCTAGACTCAAAGTCGTGCTCCTACGTCGTCTCATGCGTGCTCACATGGCCATATCTAAGTCGCTCTAATGTTCTCTCATCTTTCTTATAATCATCTCCTAACTCTAGACTAACTCTAGACATTTTTTATAATACCTCTCATTTTTTTCATAAGTATGTCTAAGTCCCATTTGTTTGTCTCTTTCACTTAGTAACGAAATATGAGCCATTCGATTACATGCCTCTATACCTTTGTGTTTAAACCTAGAGTGTGTACGGGGCATTTGATAGACAAAATCCTCAACTTCACTAGAGAATGTAATTAACCCATCAACCCTTCGTTCATTCAACTTAGTCATTCTCTTAAAGGATTTTCCAAGTATCACTTGAGTGAGGCTTCCATCAATGTATTCTCCTAAGTCTCCTAAAACCACGAATTCAACCAAATAAGCAAAACTTCCAACAAACACGTGCAAGTGAGTGACCGCATCAACAACATTGTTGTCTCGATAAGCTAATTCATTTACCTTAATTTTATTATATAGATTCTTTGAGATTAAGTTTAAAGGTAAGAATGAATTTAAGTAAGCATCAAAACTTTCAAATCCTATTTTACAAGGAAATCCCATGTTTAAGGGACCATCTATCTCAGTTCTACACCTAGGGTCAAAACAATGGGAGGGATCTTCTTCCTTTTCAATCCTAACTCCATTGATGACTTCTTTGTTGTCAAGCGCCTCTCCGTCATCAAATTCCTCATCGGAATCGGAATCATAAAAAGGACTATTAAGTTGCCAATTTATTTCATTATGCCCTAAGTGATTTCCAAAGTGGTAAACAGGTGAAAGGTTTGGTGGGATTGCATTTTCTATAGCGGGGTTTGGAGCGGGTAGTCCAAAGTTTAAGATGCGAATCATGGCAAGTGATGAGATCTACGAAAAAAAACACAAACAAAGGGGATAAACTTCAAGTAAGCTAAGGAAAAAGAGAAAAAAACTCACTTGATAGGAATCAAGCGAGTAGACCTAAACGAGATAGAGATCTAACTAGCTATTCTATTCCCTGGCAGCGGCGCCAAAAACTTGATAGCAGGGTTCGGGGTCGAAAAACCTCCTTTTCTACGAGCAAGTCTTTCAACCCTCTAGGCAGTAAACCTAATCATTGTAGTGTAGTATGTGATAAGCACAGGGGATTGATTTCATTCTCTAGGGGAATAGGAATACTAGAAAGAGATATACGATGAGAAGGTGGGGTTGAGAAAGATTATTTTTAGTCTTTTTTATGGTTTTTTAGAAAGCAAGGGTAAAAATCTCGGGGTATAAGATTTGGGGGGGGGGGTGGTACTTCTACCGATTTTACTACTTTTACTAATTATCTAATTAACTGCGGATAGATTATGTTTAATGTAGGTGTGCTCGTATGATGATTAAAGATGTGTTCACTAAGATGCTATTACTCCCTAGTTATCTCTGATTGGTCGGTTGAATTGTCACTTCTATTATCTTAATTGATGCGTTGTATTCCGTTTGGTCGTAGGATGGTGCCTAATTCCCTAGTTCTATGAATTGCAACTCTCCTCTAGAATACCCGAGATCGGCAAGTGCAATGGCATCTCCCCCGAATACTCTAATATCCTAAAGCTACAATTCACGTAATAAACACAACGAATGGCCTAATGTGCACTCAAAGGCTTTTTACTATTTAGGACGTTCAAGCTCGCAACAATGAAAGAAGAAGCCAGTTTTCCTTAATCTAGCATCTACCAATTAAGACAAGAGACAACCTAACAACAATTAATAACTAGGTTTCATATATCTAAGTAAACACAAGAATAATTTAGCTACTCATGTTAAACAAGCAAACATACACACATACAATTGAACATGGGGTAGACATAATGATAAATTGGATAAACAAACTTATCTTGAGATGTAAAATAGGGTATGGGACCCTAAACTAATGTCCAAGTCGGACTACAACTGTATTAGGGTTTGCTCTCCAAAGTTCTACCTCCTTTAAAATAGAAAAATCGAATTCTATATATAGATTTACAATCGCGACGGCATCACGTTTTTGCTAGTGACGCCGTCAGGTCGCCGTCATTAGGGTTTCGTTTGGGTCAAGTCATTGTTAGGACAACGTCAGTTGAGTTGAGTGACGCCGTCAGTCTTCATACAGGACGTCGTTTGAAGCTTGGTTCTTGGGTTTCTGGTGTAAAATTTGTGAGTGACGCCTTCTAGAGTTTTGGCGTGACGCCGTCAGTATTTAGGACCAAAATTCCGCAGAGCCGTCGCGTGCACTTTTAATCAAGTCTTTTATAGAGGGACGGCGTCGTCCTTTGGTTGGGACGCCGTTAGGTGTGCTGGAGTGCCTTTGATCTTGACTTTGCCATTTTCTTCATGTTTTCGCTCCTTTTCGTCCAATTGTGCTTCATTCCAGCATTTTGCTTCCAAAAGACCTAAAATGTGAAAAGGAACGATTTTAAGTAGTAACAGATATAAAATGTGTCGATTTAGGGCTTAAATGACCCCCTAAAAATGTATGTTTTAAATCCTTATCAATTCGTTACAAAAGTATCTGAATGACGATGTATGGAAAGTAATACAAATAAGTATTGGTAATAATAGACGTGGTCGGAAGATAAAAAATGTTATTAGTTATTAGTGTGTATATATATAAGTTTAAGAAAATAAAATTGTTAGTGGATGATTATAGATTTTTAAAAGTGTAAGTTATGTTTCTTTTTTGTATTTTGGCCGGGTTTGATAGAAAAATAAGTTAAGTGTACATTCTTGACAGGCATGACCCGTTTGTATGTTTTAGTTTTCCCGAAATCTCATATGTTGCAAATTTCCCACTTAAAACTATATAACAACTTCAAACCACTTAATAAACTTATATAAGTTTTCATAAGTTAAAATATCTCAAATAAGCTCAATTAAGCTATAAAAAGCAATAGTCTTTAAAATAAGTGAAACTTATATATTTGTATTAGGTTAGATTTAATAAGTCTGAAATAAGCCAAAAATGTCGCAGTTTAGACTTTTTACATAATTTATATCAAAATAGGCCAAAGAGGCCGTGAATAAGTAAAAAAATAATAAATCCAAATGAATAAGCAATCTTAAATAAGTAATAAATAAGCTAGAAATAAGCATTTGAAATAAGCAAACCGATCACCAACTTGGGCTTCTTGGCTCAACTACCCTCGCCATAAACCCAAAACATAAGCCGATCCATTAAAGCCAAAATAGTTTAGTATGATTGTTTTAGTTTCCAAATAAATTGTTAAAGTAGGCTATTAAGTAAGCACTTACTTATAGTAAAATTAGTTCACTTTCTCGAAATTCGGTCACAATATAATCCATCATATATAGTGTCAAATAAACTTGAGGATAGAAGATTTATATGCCAAAATGAATATCAGCCAAATGATAAAAAAAATTAAGGGCAACCAAAACAAAAAGTGAATAGCTAATATTTAAGGATGGTAAACAATAAAACTTATTTATTTTGTTCTTCTTGAAAGACAGCTTATACATAATCAAATGTGTGTCTAGGAAATGTCAAGTCACCATCATAGATATAGTTTAATGGACTTTGGCCCCGACCTTATTTTCAACCCGGACGTATCGAATTTGATGTTTTTAGTTTAATAAAATTAAAACCACGTATAACTTAACTATTCTCTATGAATGCTTTGTTAAAAATAAAAGTTCCAATAAGCTTCTAAAATTAACACGTGTCGAAATCTTTTGTAAATAAGCTATGGGCCAAAATAAGCGCTTCGCGCTATAGAGCCAAACTTCATGTTATCTTTAGATTTAAGTTTCCTTTAGTTTATGTAAGACCAAAAGTGTTCATGAACTTCAAAAATTAAATCATGGTTAGAAAAAGTTGCAAATAAGCTAGAGCTTATTTGTTATTGGGTTAATCCCAATCTACCCATATTAAAGGTCAAACCCCGAAAGTCAAAGTCAACATGGAAAAGTCAACTCACTGGAAATAACTGCCAAATAGCAGTTACAAACAGTTATATGACAGTTATGACATAACTGCCATATCTTGAACCATCACAACGGTTCACAATGTACCTTTTCGATATGTATTTATAGATTAGAACATGTAATGATTACAATAATGACAGATTTATATAAAATAGAGCTTATTTCATATTTTGGTATATCGTTGATTAAAGATCCGTAAAATTGGGCCAACAATTGGTATCAGAGCCGGAATCATCATATACCAAGATTAACTTTTTCCCTGTTTTTGAATCAAAACCGCACTTTTTTTTCGGCCAAAACAGTTTGCAAATCCGATTAAAACACAATCAATGAAATCATTTTGTGTTTATCATTAGGAGAATCCAACTCTTGTCACCAAGGGATTAATCACTTTCGTGATTAATTTTAACCGGTAACAAAAGGGCTTCATATTTTTTTTTGCAAACTTTTCTGTCAAGAACATCAACCGAAAAATACATAACCCAGAAATCATCATTATCAAGGGGTTAGGCACGGTCAAAAAATCCGAACCCAAGATTCAAAACAGAAAATAACATCGAGAGGATAACGCTAAGTCATCATCAAGGGGCAATACTTAAGAGATTCAAATTAGAACAAACACACCTGTTCCGATTAAAGAATCAAGCCCAGATCGTTAATTAAGCCACCAATCGACTTAATTAAACTCTCCAATCATCCATATCACTCACGGATTGAAAACCCCCAATTCACCGAAACCCTAAAAATTTTCGGTTGAAGGGAAGAAGTGCTCGCGAAGAACACCACACACCGGAGAAGATAGGAAGGCAGGAAATCCATAAAGATCAGGAGAAGAGAAATGGAAGAATCCCACAAAGAAGAAACGAAAAGTTTTCTTCAGTCTCACACAAGAGACGTTTTATCTTTCTATCTCAGATAAGAGATAAGAAAACATAAGAGGAGCGTATCTAACTTTTTATCTCACAAACGATAAGAAAGATATATAAAGAGGCACATCAATACTTACTTAGGGCTACACAAGAGTTTTTTATTTTAAGGCATCGGGTTAGACCATCAACCCCTCCAGGTTCCAAAAGTTACAAAACCACTCTTTCATTTTTGTATATATAGTATCTATATTTTATTTTGATATATATTATTTTTGATAAGTTACTTTTATTTACAAAATTAGTACTTCATCAATTTTTTTTAAATATAGTAACCTAGTGATTAAAAAAACTAGTCCTATAAAGTTTTATAGTCTATAACGAAAAATAAAATATTTTTCAACACACCTCGTGTTAGATTTTTGGAGATATTTTTTATTGTCAATATATTTAAGATATGACGAAAGGAAGTGGAAATAAGGAACCTAGTACAAATAGTACACCACAATTTCAATGCCCAATCCTAAAACCTGAGAATTACTCATTATGGGCAATTCGCATGCAAATCATTCTCGAAGCAAATAGCTTATGGGAAACAATAAAGCCGACTGACACGACTCAACCCAATACAAAAAAGAGAAAACCGCTATTGCATTTCTTTACCAAGCCTTACCCGAAGAACAATTACTTCAAATAACAAAGCACAAAACCGCCAAAGACATTTGGAATGCTTTGAAAACTAGACACGTTGGTGTAGACAGAGTTCAACAAGCAAAACTTCAAACACTCAAATCCGACTTTGAGATGTTATACATGAAGGAAGACGAGACAATCGACACTTTCACTAAAAAACTTACAACTCTTGTAAACAAAGCCGCTAGTCTAGGATACACCATAGAAGATGAAACCTTAGTACGGAAACTACTAAATGTTGTACCCGATAGGTATCTGCAAATAGTCGCATCTATAGAACAATATTTCGACCTAAGTGAAATGATTATGGAAGAAGCAATTGGAAGACTTAAGACCTATGAAGAAAGGATTAAGTTTAAGAAGGATAAACAAGTGAACAGCTAAGAGAGTTTGATGCTCACACGATATGAAGGACAAGGAAAAACTTTTAGAGAATATAGTCAGGGAAGATTTAACCAGTCTCGAGGCCGAGAACAAGTCAAGAACAATTATAAATCTAAAAGGGAAGAACGAGCGTCTTTTGAAGAAGATACAAGAGACAAATCTTAAATCACATGCTACCGATGTCACAAACTTGGACATTATGCCTATGAATGTCAAAATAAACGCAAGAATCAAGTCAGAGAACAATCCAACTTTATTGAAGAAGACTTAGAGCCAACATTGCTTATGGCGACTATAACTGAAGAGAAATTATACAATGAGCATACCACAGTGAGTGCAGAAACAACAGAGATTGCAGAAACAGCAGAGATAGCAGAAACAGCAGAGAGTGCTAAAACAGCTGAGAGTGCTAAAACAGCAGAGAGTGCAGAAACCGTAGAGAGTGCAAAAATCGCAGAGAGTGCAGACACCGCAGAGAGAATGCAGAAACAACAGAGAATGCAGAAGACAGTAGGGAGTGCAGAAGATTCTAAAATTCGATCAATGTTGCAACGAATGTTAAAGGAAGCAAAATGGAGTTATGTGAGACGACTACAAAAGACTTAAAGATCTATTTCACAGCGATTGTGATTAAGGGGGAGAATATTGGGTTAATCCCAATCTACCCATATTAAAGGTCAAACCACAAAAGTCAAAGTCAACATGGAAAAGTCAACTCACTGGAAATAACTGCCAAATAGCAGTTACAAACAGTTATATGACAGTTATGACATAACTTCCATATCTTGAACCATCACAACGGTTCACAATGTATCTTTTCGATATGTATTTACAGATTAGAACATGTAACGATTACAATAATGACAGATTTATATAAAATAGAGATTATTTCATATTTTGGTATATCCTTGATTAAAGATCCGTAAAACTGGGCCAACATTTGTCTTGTGCTTATTAGTGTCTGATATGTTAATTATTACCACACAAGCTCAAACACAATCTTTTTACTTATTCTTTGTATAAATCGATTTGTATAAGCTAAAAAAAACACAAATGTAACTTTTCAAATCTCAACATGTACACAAAAATATCAAAGTAACATGTTTATCTACAAACCAAATCAAGAAGATACAAGTTTTAAAGATCAAAGAAACCCTTACAATGCTTGTGATAGGGGATCGACTAGGAAGGAGACCAACAACACAAATATTAACCCAAGTACACCAAATGTTTACCAGTTAAAACAAAAAATCTTCCAACTTGATTCAGATAGTCAAAAGAAACTAGTTTATGTGAAATTTACAAAAGAAAATATGTGTGTTTGCTCTTGGGGTTTCGACAGGTTATAGAGCACAAGAGGAAGTAATATTTGACCATTGAATCTTAAAGGGTACATTGTTGTATGTTCATTTTGGGTTAAATGACATACATAGTGTTTAAAACTTGCTTTATTACATTTAGAAAGCAAAAATGTGAAATTTTAATGGGGAATGTGTATAAGGGGCGGAAAAATGAGGAAAAAGAGGGGGAGTATCATATAAATTTAATTTTAAGTGTATTCCGCGTACTCCGTGTCCCGTTGAGCTAAAAATGTATTCGCGGTACCCCGGTTTGGCAAAAATGCGAAAAATACATTTTGGGAATGTTTTTATACAAATAATATAAAAACAAAATCATTGACATTCGAAAAATAGTTATCGATATTAAACGTTACTAATGTGGTGTTGGTACGCGTGTGGTGTCGTTTTTCATGAAAAACAAGGCAACCTCTCGTTTTTGAGTTTAAACCATCAGTAACTGTCCGACATAACTGGTTTACATTTTCTAATAAAATTATTATTAAAATAATAATCTGAAAAATCTCGGGTTGCTATAGTCTACCCACCTTACAAGAAATCCATTCCGGATTTCAGTTTATGTTACCCAATAGGGTGGTGTCTGGGAAGAGGTGATGGTACTTGTAAAAGATTTTGAGTTTCACTGGGTTGTTCAAGGGTTTCTCCTTGAGTGTGGGTACTTAGGTGTTGTGCCATTTGTATGCCCTCTATTTGAGGTATAATGATTTCTGGAGTAAGTTAATAGGGTGACGGTTCTAGTCTTAACGTCACGATGTTTCACAATTATGTTAGTGCGGGCACCTCTAAATTTTCTCGGTCTTAATCCAATATATGGTCTATATCCTAGTGGCATAAAATCAAACTTCTAAAGTGATATGAAGGCATGATGGTTGATTTCTCGAAATTCATTGTTTTTCTTCTTAAGGAATGAAGAAGGATTTGTTTTGAAAACTTCATTTGAGTGAATGCTTTTACGAGTTTGACCAAGAAAATATTTCAAGAAATAATTATTCCCTTGTTTGAAATTAATAGTTGCATAAAATGACACGGTACCAAAAGATCTAAAATTTTGTAAAACGGGTTTTTAATCATGGTGTGGGTAAGACAGTTACGCAAAATTAGCGTTTAGTCATTTCTTTGCTTGCAAAAGTTTGATATGATCTGACCAGAAAAGTCGTATTTCATGAGTAATTCAGAAAATATTATTACGAGTTTTAAATAAAGACCCTTAAAATAAGAATGTCAAGAAGAAGAAAGTGTAGTGGGATGTATACGTTCACATATGTTTTAAATATCTAAGAGTAGAGTCTAGTTGTCGATGTTGAGTATGTTTAGAGGTTTATCATTACGTGAAGCTCATTGTTATCTATAGTTTTAGGCAAAGGTGTGGGATATACTTCTAAGGTCTGCTTTAGCTGCAAAGGAAATTATGGGTTATCTTTTTTATGATGTAGTACATAAAAAAACTTTTCAAGAGAGTAAATAACTTATAAAGTGATTATAGAATAGTTTATAAAATGGTTTGTAAAACAGTTTTTAGAGTACTAAGAAAAACACTTTATTTTGTAAGGCGTAGTAGAATTGTAGTTTACTGTGGAGTGTAGTGGCAAGGTAGAAAATAGGTTTGTAAAATAATCCGTGAAGTGGTTCGTAAAACCATTTATAGACAAAAGAAAACAACTCATTGTTTATAAAATAATAGGATAGTCGGAGTTTTGATATTTCATAAGTTAACTGCAAAATGGTCTGTGAGATAATCGAAAATGGTTTGTATGTTAATGGTGACACATTTATTTAGTTTGCAAGGGGGTACAAGTTAGACATCTGGGATTCCCGAGGGATGAGTGAGGGATTAGGTATCTTTTCCAAAGGTAGGGGTTCGCATTGTTACATATGGTTTTCAGGGATTATGTTGGGTTACAGGTCACTTATCGTGTATTTTAAAATCTTGCCAAGAGTTCATTGATCCTTTTGTTGTTTACTTTCATCACGAGGTCATTCTCATAGGTGTTACAGAGGGTTTTCCCTAGAATGGCTAGTGATGTAATTTGGTTCATCAGTTGAGTGTAAGATTTGGTGTAATGGTGACTATAATATAACCCGATCGTGATGGAAAAATATTTCATATAAGAAGAATTAAAGTTTGTGATTAGAAAGTATGGTGATGCCAGTGTGTCGTATGTAGGGGTGAACTTTTATAATGTTCCATGCTCGTATACACACACTAAAAAATTTACCATTCTTCGAAATTAATCTGAAAACCAACCGGACATAACTCTATTATAGCTACTCTAAGTATTGTAAAATTTACCTCAGAGTCGGACATAGGTGATCAGGCTATGTCCCACTGTCCCTGGTTAAATATAGGTGATCAGTCTATATTCAACCGAGGTTCAATGAATTTTGAAATTCTCAGCTCAGCTATACCAGTAATATGTCCCAATGCTTTTAAGAGTTGTTTTGAAAGACTAAAAAAAATATCCAAATTTGTAGAGGATAAGGCATAGCGATGTGACAGTTACGGTACGTAAACATACGTATATGGAAATTAATTATAGCATATAGTGAAATTAAGTGGATATAAGTCATCCAATAATAAAACACAATTCCAAGTTCGTAAACAACATGAACCCTGAGTGGAACAGGTTTGTTACCGCAGTGAAGTTGAACAAAGGATTGAGAAATACTAACTGTGAGCAGTTGTACACTTACTTACTTCAACATGAGAAGCATGCTACATATGACCGTTTGGGAAAAACTCAATCCAACTACAACAACAAGCACAACAAATGACTCAGTTGCATTTGTTTCTAATGTGAAGCTAAACACTCGAATATCACAGTACTTACCATCTTCCCAGAATCAGAATCAGGTTACTATACCAGACTCAGGATATACCCCAACAGACATGTTGATTGAAAACCTCTCGAACCAAGTTGCTCTATTGGTTCAACAATATAGAACCTCGCTTCCCTAAACCAATGATAAGGTTTTAAAATGTACCTTTTTGAGGGGTCGTTTAAGCCCTTATTTGATCACTTTTGTATCCGTTATTGCTCAATATCGTTCCTTTTCACTTTTTAGGTCTCTTGAAGGCAAACTGCTGTAATGGCACTTATTTGGACGAAAAGGCGTGGATATATGAAGAAAATGGCCAAAGTCAAGAATCGAGACACTCAAGCTGCTAAATTACAAGGGGACGGCGTCACTGCTTAACTGCGACGCCGTCGGAGGATTTTTGTGACGGGACAGAAGCCAAAACTCCTATTTTCAAGTGACGACGTCAAGTTTTAAAAGACTATGCCGTCGCAACTCAGACGGCCTAGATTTGATCCAGACGGCGTCAGAGACTGAAGGGGACGGCGTCACAACCACAAGGTGACGCCGTCACAAGGTGATCAAGACTATCACAGCATGCGCGCGAAGTAGTTGATATTGTTTTGGCCATAACTTTTGCATACGAACTCGGATTTAGGTGGTTCAAAAGCCCACGTGACCGGAACGAGAAAATCTACAATTTGGTGAAAAAATGGTCATGACGCCGTCACTCTATAAGTGTGACGCCGTCACCCTTTGCCGTCAGAAAATCTGCCTATAAATAGAACATTATAACTTCACTTTTTGTAAGCCCTAAACCCTAAGTCCGATTCCAGGGTTTAGGTAGGTGTTTTTCCAGCAACTTAAAGGGTCTCAAACACTCCATAAACATCGTGTAATGATTTGTTTGTTAATCAAATCCTATGGTATGTCTTCAATTATCACAATTGTTGCTTGCTCTTCATTAATTATGCTTGGCTAATTCACCTTGTGTTTGCTTATGATTGTATGAAACTTGTATATAATTAATTAGATCTTATTGATTTCTTAGTGATGCTTGTGTCTATCTTCATCATTAGGGGTGTGACAATTTCAATGAGTCTAATTGGTTTAGTTTATAATTCTTGCACCCTACTGTCTCTTGTTTGATTGGTTGTCTCTTATCTTAATTGTAATTAGCTTAGGAGTGCGACTAGGCTATCGTTGTGTTTAATACTTGATAAATCTTTGATAGTTTATGAATGACTTGGTAGATTTCGTTTACTAAATCAAAGATAACCTTAAAGTTAGTTTATAAATGACTTAGTGGATTTTGTTTACTACACTTAAAGGTGACTTTAAAGAGTTAGGGAATGCACACCTTACGACCTTAGAAAACACAACGCGTTAAGAATAAGGACGTGACAATTCAACCATCAATAGGACGTGACAATTCAGTAGGTAGAATTGGATAGCTAGCAAGGAGTAATACATCATAAGTAGATACGCTTCACGTTACTGGTAGACCCATAATTTAGTTAGTATCTTTTGGGATAGTTGACTAGCAACTAATTCCACCCTCCCCTCCAAAACCGAGTTCATAAAATATAAAAATACAAAAATAATCATCCCTCACCTTTAGACTTAAATCTACATACACTTCAGCCTAACGACACTATTCCCCTAGAGAACGATATCAATACCCGTGGCTTACCCTAATACTACACTACAACGATTAGGTTCACTGCCTAGGGTGTTATAAAACTTGCTCGAAGAAAAGGAAGTTCCTTTGACCCCGAACGACGCGTGTAGCGTTATCAAGTTTTTGGCGCCGCTGCCGGGGAATAGTTATTGTTTAGGCTTGATTTCTATCTCGTTTAGGTCTACTCACAAGATTCCTATCAAGTGAGATTTTTTCTTTTTATTAGCTTCCTTGTAGTCTATCCCCCTTCTTTGTGCCTTTGTTCGTAAAACTTGTCCATTGACTCTTCCGTTCACCATTATGGAGAACGCGAATCCACTATATCCGCGATTAGGTTATTTCATGAAATATGATATTACCGAAGTGGATTATTCAAGATGGTGGGAAGAAAGTAACCAAGTCCATAAACCTTTTGAGGGTTTCACCGTTCCATCAAGCCCACAAAACATATCATCTAGTGAAACCTATGCTTCGTATGAGCCTTCACCTAGGATAGACTTTCGTGAACAACCTCCATGTTTAGAAACTATTGTTAGTAAGGCCCTTAGGAGAACTGACCAAATTTGTGAAAATATTATGGAAAGCAACCAAGCATTAAACCATAAGTTGGATCAATTACTAAGTTTGGTTTCATCACGACCTAAGGAAATAACACATGATGAGCATATAGATGATGTAGATGTGATTGAGGATAAAGTGAAAAGTCTAGACCCACAAGGTATCCCACAAGTTCCACCATCATTTAAGGCATACACACCGCACGTGACTTACCCGGAAGTAGTAGAAGAGACTTTAGGAATCCCAATGGAGGTAGAACATTTGAACCAAACGCAACTGGAGAATATAGGTTTGAATACTTGTAGTCTCAGTCTTACTCTTAGTTCTAGGGAATTTCATAGTGTTGATGAACCGGAACCTCAATCTTTACTTCCATCCTTAAATAAACGAGGAACCGACCCACCCATCAGCCAATTTAGTCCGGGTAGTTTTAGGATGAAGGAAGCCATTCACACACCCCCTTCACCTCACGTGGCATATTTCCACCCTAAGGGTGTGTATCGCTACTATCACCCGCACTTAAACTTAAGTGTAGGGAAAACTTCCCCTTTATCTGTTAAATAAGGGTAGAGTCAGGCTCGTGACTCGAACAAAAACAAGCGCTTCTTGGGAGGCAACCCATGTGTATTTGTTTTTCATTTTCATTTGTGTGTCATATATCTTTTATTGATTGTTTATTCTCATGTTTAAATTTGTAAAAAAGCTTTATTTTGTCTTTAACCTTGTCTTAATTACATATAAAGGTATTTTACATAAGGGATAAGTGTAGGGAGGATTACACACATTTTCAAAAGAAACGTAAACATGAGAATTTCAATTAATTAAAAGATATATATGTGTGTTTGTTCGAGTCAAATGCTTGTATCGAGTCATAATGGATGTTTTGCAGGAAATTTTTCCAGATTTTAAAGATAAAAATTTTCCAGAATTTTTTCTAGAAAATCGCAGACCAGTTTCTGTCATGATAACCTGACGGCGTCAGGATCGCAACCTGACGGCGTCAGGAAGGAGCAAAAACAACTGATTACTTTTTCTCGTTTTCTGAGCTACTTATAATTTTTTGGAATTTTATAGGTCTTAATTTTCCAGAAATTCTGTAAACATCCATTCCACAAGCATTATATCTTATTTAAGTCTGGAATTACATCTTGCTGTGATTTTTGTTTGTTCGGTTTGATGCGTTGGGTTGTCTATTTTCTTAAAGTGTGCAGGTTTAATTTACCAAGAAGAAGATACATAAGATTGGAAGGAGCTTTTCACACATGCATTCTTCTTGGAAAGGATTTAACCAATACTTTACACACGGATCCTACCGAGCTAATCAGGGGAGTACTAGTTTCTTTCATTTTTAATTACCTTCCATTATCATAGCTTTGATACTTTTGGGGAACATTGGGGACAATGTTCAGTTTAAGTGTAGGGAGGGAAAACAAAACGGGAACTTTGAAACTATGCTTATCCTTGAATATTTGCTTTGTCCAATTGTATTTGTGTAATAAACCATGAGAAAATATCGGTTAGGGTAATTTTGGCACCAAATTTAAAATTTTTCATGATATATAGGAGTGGGCCATTAGTCTTAACAAAAGCGTCTCACGGATAGGAAGTTATATGACTAGCACAAAAACCCTTTACCACCTAAATTCCACCTAAAATGTGAGGATCGCCCTTAGATTAGTAGGAATTAAAAGCATTCATCTTTAATGCTTAGAGTGTGAACCGGTAGTATATTAGATTCTAGAACTTGTTTTGTGATGCATCCCGAGATCGCAAGTAAGACTACACTTGTGTAGTTAGGAATAACTAAATGATAAGAGGCATTAGGATAACCCTTGTTTGATACCCGTAATATAATTACTTCTTCCACATCGGTTGAGTACTTCTCCCACACCCTTTGCGTTGTACTCATCTTTAGTACACGATACCCCTAGTTAACCCCTCAGAGCCTATCATTTTCGCGGTTCTCGTGATGTTTCGGTTTTCCGGAATATCAATGAAGAGCATTGTTTACACCCCACCCCCAAATGTACACCCAAATCGCCTTAGCCCACCTTGTATGCACTCACTTTTAGTGCATTATTGTTATCACCCAAAACCCTTAGTTCAATTATCTAGTTGCTTGCATGAGTTGCTAAGTTGAGTCATATCTTTTGTACACAGTTTTGGGCCGATTGGGAATCATGGGAAAAGTTAAAGTTTTAAATGACTAAAAGGAAACGCCAATTCCCTTATTTGCGTAATAACGTACTCCAAGTGTTTTGATCTTTTCAAATCGGGTCATATTAGTGTTAGAGTAATAAAAACTCAATTGTAGGGATGTGCTATAAATCCCTATAATTTTGATGTTACCGTAGAGGATGGTAGAGTAAAAGTGTATGAAAAAAAAAAAAAAAATCGAAAAAAAAATAGAAAAGGAGAAAAAGAAAAAAAAATAGAGTGTAAAAAAAAAAAAAAAAAAAAAAAAAAAAAAAAAAAAAACATACGGGCTACCATCCTATATCTATCTTTAAATTTATGTTTGTTTATTTCAGTTATCTAGAGTTTAGAGTGTCGAGTCTTGGCTTAGCAACGTCATTCTTCGTATGCATTTAACATAGAGATTTTTAACTTGCCACCACTAAATAGCCTATCCCACCAAACCCTTTGTTTCCCTACCCTAAGCCTAACGTTACAACCCTTTAAAGACCTCTTTGATAGTCTTTCCTAGGTGCTTACGCCAAAGCAATGGAGGTTTGATCTATTCTCAAGCCTATGGTAATCTATGTACTAGGACCGGTTAATGAGTGTTTATCTTCCATTTCCAATTTGCTATATTTCATATACACCCGAGAGATGTGAGTTTCCAAACACCCCATGTGAGGTGCTAGTATGTAATTTCCGTGCTTGTTATGACTTTTGCGGGGCTTATATGTGTTGTGGACTGTTTTAAACCCATGCTTCATGACCCCTAACTTATAAATTAATTGGCTAAAAGCACATTTGCTTGAGGACAAGCAAATACCAAGTGTAGGGATATTTGATAAGGTTTTAAAATGTACCTTTTTGAGGGGTCGTTTAAGCCCTTATTTGATCACTTTTGTATCCGTTATTGCTCAATATCGTTCCTTTTCACTTTTTAGGTCTCTTGAAGGCAAACTGCTGTAATGGCACTTATTTGGTCGAAAAGGCGCGGATATATGAAGAAAATGGCCAAAGTCAAGAATCGAGACACTCAAGCTGCTAAATTAAAAGGGGACGGCGTCACTGTTTAACTGCGAC